>PPHD01008081.1:0-22192 GCA_002909625.1 Bambusicola thoracicus | reverse complement strand
AGGAGGCTGCAGAAACAGAATGTAAGAAAAAAAGGAAAGGAAAAGTGAAGGTTGCAAGAAATTCGTTCAGGTGTGACCTGCCAGTTGCTGTTTGGGGGCTGTTACTCGCCAGCTGCTACTTGCTAGTCTGAATGCCCTACAGTGCTGATTTCTAAGAGTGCAAGAAAAAAACCAGCTTGGTAAGTGTAGGTGTGACCTACCTTGTCTCCTTCCTTAAAATATTTGCTGACTGCTGTTGGAGTGAGGATACCAAGTGTCTGACCTTCTGATGCCTCATTTACAACTTGTGTTTGAGATTTGTCTGCAAAAAGCCTGAGCTGTGAAATTGAGGCTTGGGTCACAGATGTGTCCATCCGCAGATACAGAGGAGGGTTTCTGTTCCAAAGTAGGATATTGCCACTGGGAGAGCTCAGCAAACGTTGCCCGTCAGTATGGTGTATCCCAGGACTGCTTGTTTGTTATGTTGTGCAGCTCTGTATACCTCTGTCTGCAGTCTTCTTTATTCACTCTGTTCAAAACCTCTCTGGGCTGACATGTGCGCCCAGACGGACCTCGTGAGGAGCAGGAAGGCTGCCCAGACCTTTGGCTCTGCAGAGTTGTGAAATCTGGAGGTCAGCCACGGGACTGAGGTAGGTGAGGGGTCTTGTGGGTGCAGACGTACCTGAGTGGATCACCTTCTTGAGCAGTTGACCAAGCTGAGAGAGGAGGTCACCAGGCTGAGATAATTCCAGCCATGTGAGAGGGAAATTGATGCTGAGTATCACACGGCTGCGCGGGCAGACGGACAGCCCTGTCTCTGGGCCCGGCCAGGGGAGGGTGATAAGCAGGCTTCTGACCAGATGGGATAAACACGTGCAGGGTGAGGGGGGCTGGACTCTCATGTCAGCTCGGGTCAAAAGGTTCCCTCACCCTTGCCCCTGAAGTCCCAGTCGCTACTAGATTTCTGTCTCTGCTGTGAGAAAGAAGAAATTACAGATAGCAGCTTACAACTGGAAAGGGGTGATGACATTAAGAAACTCCAACCGAGAGCCCAAATCACCATCAGTGCCACTAAAAAAAGTTGAAGGATCTCAGTAATTGGAGACTGTTTACTGAGGGGCACTGAAGCTCCCATCTGCCACTTGGATAACCTCTCCAGAGAGGTTTGCTGCCTGCCAGGAGCCCGCATTTTAGGGACATCTGGTACGTTAAAACTGGACAGCTATTATCCTCTCCTGGTCTTTCAAGCCAGGTCAGACAGAACTGTGACCCGGAAATTAAAAACTATCAAAAAGGATTTTGTTTGCCTTGGGATCTCTGTCTTTTTTATTCCAGGGAGCCCAGAACTGGTCACAGTACAGTGACCGGGACAGAGTATAGGGTGAGGATCACCTCCTTTAACCTGCTGGCTGCAGTCCTTTTAATGCACTTAAGGATCCCACTGGCCTTCTTGGCCATCAGGGCACACTGCTGGCTCATGGCCAACCCATCGTCCACCAGGACATAAAACAAGGAATGACGTGTCCTTCTTCCAGAATGCGTATTGTACAGTCCATCTACGTGCAAAACCAAACCAGTTAATCCTCTTCTAAGAAATACTATTGTGTGTCTATGTATTAGTCTGTATGTTTAGGTCATTCTCTTTTCAAGAGCAGGGAGGAGAGGCATGAATAGGTTGGTCTATGTTCGTACTGGGTCATTTGCATTTTAAAGTTAGCAAGGAAAATCCCATGCAATATAGAGGCTCAAAAATGCTTAATTTTAATTGAACAATCAATTAAGTGGGCGGTCTGGTTTGTACAAGGTCATACCATCATTTCCCTAATGTAGAAGCACTTGTTTGACACTAGAAAATCACTGTTCTAAGTCATTGTCCAAACAAAAAAGAATATTGATTTTTAAGCATCACATTGCCTTGTACCAGGAGAGACTTTAGTTATTTTTGAGTTGTGATTCACTGAGGAAGTTGAAGAGTTTAGCTGGTAAACAAAACTGTGGAGCCTTTGGATTTTTACAGACACAGCTGCTCTAGGTGCAGGGGCTATGTAAAGTGCCTCTAAAGCTGATGCCTCAATATGAAGAAATGCAGCTTAATAAGATAATGTTTATCCCACAGATAATCATATTCTCTATTTTAAATTTTGCCATGGTTTGTTAAGTTGGCATTTGTTTTGCAGCACTGCTCACATATACAGTAATATTTCAGTGTTTACTTCTTAATTGGTACTTCGATTTAGATAATATCAATATTAGTCTTATCATGCATTTAATCATTTTAGTCCCTAAGAGACTGCCTCTTGTCATAACATCTCACCCAGAATTGCCAAATTTCTTCATAATGATGGTAATAATCTTCTCATGAAGATTAAAATTCCTGCTCATTGGCAAGAAGTCATGTTTCATTGGCAAAAAGCTTAATGAGTGAGACAAGGACAAAACTGCCTTTATCTACAGATGATAAATGGAGGAAAATGTTAGCAACTTGATTAGCCAGGACATGAAATCAACATCTATTTAAAGAGCATGGAAGATGAAGAAAGTTGGTCATTTTCATTCATCAGCAGAATATGTAGAAAAATACACATCCAAGTAAAGTAAATCATGCGGTATTTGCTGAAGAGGTTTTGTGAACAGCTGCTGTGAACATACTCATGTTCCACTAGGGGTTGTAGTTGTCACACATCTAGGTAAACAGTTCTCACTTGCAAGACCAAAGTGTAGGCAGGCCAATCTCACAGGGTGTGAAACAGAAGAGTATTAGCTCTCCAGCTGTCTATGAAGCTAAGAATCTTCCCACAGTCCTAATGAATCAGCTCTCCTGGGAGAACAAAGGAATCGTGAAAGGAGAAATGGTTTTGGTGATATATCCTGAAATATAAGCGCAATGGTTTCATGCAGTTTTGATGCATTTTCTTTGCTTTTTGTTTAATTTGCTTCCAAACGAATGAGAAATGGAAGTCAAAGGTACCAAATATTTCATGAATACTGAAGATTAGTGTTACCTTATCTTTGAAAAACTGTTGGTAGTGTATATGGTATTTTTCATAACACTGAATACATACTCTTAGAATCTTTACTCTTGGAGAGCTTTGTTACAGAGCTTATCTGTAATGCAGGCCTGCAAGTCCGTTAAGTCTGGGCTTGCTGCCAGTATTTTGGGAACTTTCTAAACTCTGAGTGCTGTGCCAGTTGGTTGTTTCGATGTTGTTGTTGTTTTTTTGGCACCATACCAACTTGTTTTTGTAAAGAAACAAAATCTGTGGCAGGTGGTTGGAGCCAGCTGAACTTTTAAGGTCCCTTCCAACTCAAGTCTTCCCATGGTTCTTCAGTAGCCAGCTAGAGCATGCAATAGTCATGGCTGAAGCGCTTGTGATCCTGTTGAGTGTACAGGTATGTACAACTCTCCCCTAACCCATCAAGAACTTATTTTAAATGTTTGTCTCATATGCACAACTCCTCCAATCTAATTTTGTGTTGTGGATTCTAGGGAAAATGTAAACAATGTGCATCATTTCTTAATTACTAGTTTTCCTTATTTTCTTCCATGCTCACAGACCACTATGTGATTGACTATGAAGCTTACTTGAAATAACAGAAAGAAAAATGCTTAACTTTTTGTTAGCGATCTGTGGACTACTCATCCACATTCCATCCAGCATGACTTGAGCTTTCATGACTCTAGACAATTATTTGCTATTCTTCCTCTTCTGTCCTTTTTGTAGGTCTGACAGAAAACAACTTTTCAGTCAATCAGTCCTGGTCAGTTGGAAGTTTTCCATGCTAAGATAACAATTCTCTCTATTTATTGGTTTGTCATAGACACAAAAGTACCTGTAGCATGGTAAGGGGTAGCCTAACTATGATTCCCTTCATTCTGAAACATCTTAATCATTTTTGCATTTTCAGCAGCTTAAACAAAAATTACAGTGCTGTTCATCCATTCTTACTTAGAAGGGAACTAGACCCATTATTTAATTTCAGGTATTCAGAATCAGGCTCCCTATATATTCTGTGATAGAGCTCTGTACTTCAGTGCTCTGAATCATCCTGGGGAACAGAATCACTTTTCCTTTCAGCTGTCATAGCTATCTCCTAGCTCAGGTATGTGCATAGTACCGAGAGAGCTGATGGCAGTGCTGGCACTCCTGGCTCTGCTGGGTTACCTTTCTGGCTTAGAAACACCGTTCTACAGTGAGCATCTACTATCAGAAGCATTGTTCAACATGCATGTCTGCCTGGTTGTACTGCCTTGCTCATGTCATGCTGCTGTTCATGTCTTCGCTGTCTTCAAAGTAGCCTCTGAAGGTTTTACCAGGCTATAGTTCAAATAGAGATATGATGCTAAAGTATCACACTCCAGGAAAAGCTGCAGTTCTCACTCCTAATCATTGGAATACCTACTCTCAATTCTTGATTATGCAAACCATCTCCTTGTCTGGCTTATTCTTGGGAAACACCTTCTGTTTCCTGCATTTGCAGACTGTTGGTAGTGATTACTACCTTATAGGAGTACATTTTGTCGCTGACATGAGGTGTTTGTTTTTCTACTATGCATCCAAAGTTATGGAAAGCTATACATTAATGGAATTTGTCCATAAAAGAAAGTCAGCAGTTGCTTTACTTAATTCTGATAAGCCAGCTTTAATACTGACCTAACGGTGCTGCTGCCGTTTTTGTTCTCCTGACTTCGGTGGATGTTTGTGAAGAGCTTGAGTACTGCCTCTTCAAGATATTTCTGTGACTGCATGAAATTGCTGTACCATCTCGTGCAGCCAGTCTCAACTGTCTTGGGAGCTGGATATGGAGAAGTTAAGTGCTTCAGCACTGGCTGCAGTATGAATTGATGATGTAGCCAGGTTTTTCATGAATAGAAAAATAACAAGTTTTGAGAAATACAGATGTAAAGATCGGTTGTAATATAATTAGTGATGTATTTATTGTATTTCTTTTGATGAATGAAATAAATGAAGTCCCTCAGAAAGCAGTTTCAGTATTTGCTTTAGATAGACAAGGGTAGAAAATAGGATGCTAAGGCAAAATTGTGTGATGAATTAAGGCTGCCAAATATTGGATACTAATGTAGAACTCTTAGCAGAAATCTTTTTGCTTGATACATATATGGTACTTTCTGAGGATGATGTATAGAGACCTTTTTTACATTTTAACGCACAGAATAAAGACTAACAGTTTGTAATAAAGAAACAGTGGTAGATTTGAATCTCCTAAGTATTTAAACTAGCCAGTGTTTAGTATTTTGTCACTGTATCACTTCAGCTATACATAGAAAGGTACATTCACCAGGGCAGAAAACTAACACAGATAAGGAGATGTTAACAGCCATGGAAAGCAGCCTACCACAAAAGGTGAAGTTCTCATAAGTCTCCTGAACAGAGGTCCTATAATCTTCCTAGATGGCTTTGACAATAAGGATGTAAATAGAATAGAAGGGGTAATTTTGTCTGTTGAGGAGCCAGAGGAAGAGAAGAGTCATTGTATGTAGAGGGTGCCTGAAGTTAATGGGCTTTTGTAAGTATGGCTGAGCAGTTTGCCTTGATAGATGGGCTTGTCAGATGATTTTGACAGTTCTTTGGGATACTTTCTTAACAGTTAGACTCAGCGTCTGAAGTGAGCTGAAATAAAGCCAACTGCTTGACGTTCTGCAGTGTTCTGAGTCTCACAGGTTGTGTCTTCATCTAGATCCGAAAATGAGGAAGCCACACAACTGCCAGCTTTTCAACAGCACTGCAGTTCAGGCATCATTTCAGAATTTTCCTCTGTGGTTAAGAATGACTTTAAAATCAGTGAGCAGAGTAACTAGCTTGAACCTTGAATGACCCCATCTCTACTGGGAAGATTGCATGCTGTTGTCTGTCAAGCCCTTCAGACAATGATTGGGGAAAAAAAAATCACAGAGGAGTGCTCTTTCCCTCTGCCAAATGAGTCAGAAGTCCCCTGTGGTCGTTAGGATGGAGGGCCTTGAACAAATAGAGCAAAACTGAAAGGAATGAGGGAGGCAGTTGGCTCAGGGGAATGCAGTGTCCTGAAAACAATCCTAAAGAAAAAAGTGACCAAAATTTTGGAAACACTGGTGTTCTTGAGAAATAGAAGTAGGAGGAGGTGGGGTGTGAGCTCTGAATTTTGGATGAATACTGTATTCATCCATCCAGGAGGAGGGCCTTCTTTCAGCTGCATGAATGCATCCATAAATGCCCATCTGGTTGGAGAAGATATTCAAGAGATCTTCCTGTGGTCAGTGGAGGCTTAGAACCTGAAGACTGAGATCACCTGTTCGTAGCTGGAGAGTGAAGAAACTGCCCGGAGAAAGCACCTGCATATAGGATAGCTGTCTCACTCCATAGAACAGTGAGCAGCGTAGCAGAGGTTGACATCATCTTCTCAGAGGGACTAACAGCTGGTCATGAATTCCGTTTTTATAGGCTTAGATGTACACTGAACTGTTCCAGAATGATGAGGTGTCGACAGCCTCTCTTGAACTCTGTAATCCAAAACAAATGCAGTTTTTTTGTGAGGCCTGTGGTTTAACATACAGCATGCTAAGGGATGTTTGGAGTGTACTCTAGAAATGTGATGTTTGGTATATGGAAGATCCTAAAAGAGTAAGCCCTGCAAAATATATAAGAATATATTTAATGGAGCTGTAGTCAGCTGTGTAAGCTGTAGTAAGCTATGCAGTTGAATGTTGCAAGGTTTTAATGCAACTGAGTGACTCATAGGAGAGCTCTGTTCTTCTAAGTAGATACAAGCACTGATACATAGGTTGGGATCAGAACTTAGTTGAGCTCGGGAGATGTTCACTTTCTTTAGGACTGTGCTGATGCTGTTTCTACTGCACCTTGCTAACTGCATCTCCAGTAGCAGCTGTTAATGAGGTGTTGTGGTCAGGAAGCCTCACATACAGCAATCGTGGTGGACTATCCATCTTTCATTCACCTTTCATTAGGTGTTTCCACATTAGCTAGGCATGATGTGCACATTTCCTCCTCAGAAGCTGGGAATGTAGATCAGTGCTGGGGGAAGTGTGAGACAGGGCTGAATGTCACGGTGGTTTTTTATGTTACATCTCATGTTTCAAAATACCTGTGAGCCTGTGGGTATTTTACTCTAACTTTCTTCAGACTTATGTTAGTCATCTGTTTGGTTCCTCACTCCACACTTGATGGAGCACAGAGGGAGGCTTTGTTTTGGGCTGACATTATGGTGCTGTAAAAGAATAACTTCTGGATAGCTGCCCTTCATCATTTACTAACGTGTAGTATCACTGAAATTATACGTGTGAAGTAAAACATTTTCTGTGTTATGATCATTAATAAATCTCATTAACTGCCAGTGACTTCAGTTGGTGTTGGTCTGTAAAATCTGAAGAAAGGGGTTTGATTTGTCTAAGAAAAAAAGGCATTAACACACAGGAAATAGATCCTATCGGTGCCTCGTGAAAGAACAGGCTGATGTGAGGAGAAGGGTGGGCTTGTTCCCCTGATGTATTACTGTTGGCATCTATAAGGTTTTATTCACACAGTTCCTAAACGTAGTCTGAGGAACTAGCAGTTTTGAGGTAACATTTGCACAAGAGTCAGAGATAAAACTGAAAACATGCTGTGTGTTTTATTTCATCTTTTAAGTTGTGTTTTTTCGCCTTCGATTCCAGCCCTCACCACTGCCTCCAAGCCTGACTTCGAGTGAATTATTTCTTGTGTAAGTACTTTAAGGATCATGGATCAGAAGCGTGATAATCATTGCAAAATGTTTTTTAGTCAGGTTTCTGCTTGTGATTAGATGATTTGGTATGCCGAAACCTTCCGTGGGTGTTTGTTTATGTTTCTGTGCTGAAACTCTGCCTTCCTATCTTGGCTGCAGTGCATAAGGGCAGATTTTTAATACTGCAGAAATTAAAGGAAGTAACATTCCCTGGCTTCCAGTTGAAATATTACGTTTAGTAACTGGAGACTGGACAAAAATGGTTGGTATCAATTTGTAGAGTTATGAACATGGTTGGAACAACTTATACACAGAATCTATACCAGCTGACTGTAGTTGTTCTTCACCTGTGACAGATGAAAGAAAGCCGGCTGAGAAGGCTGCAGCACTAGCAAAAATATGGCAACATTTGTGTAGAAGATATTAAAGAGAGAATAGGAATCCCAAGATGAGCAGGTTTAGGGACCACCAGGATATTCCTTTTCAGTGAAATCAGAGTACTGTTTGTCATATTAGTACCCATAGCCAGGAGCGGGTTGTGCAGTTTGCCAGGAGTGTCCCCGGTACCACTGCCTGGGTTTGCAGTGACAAGAAGCATTTGCTTCTGCTTCACAGGGGTGTTTTGGCAATATGAGTCTGTTCATACTCTGTGTGTCATCTCAGCTTACATTGGTGCTGGGAGTGCTATCAATTTGAGATAAATTTCTAGACAGTTGTGTTTCAAGTGTTCTATCATGTTCTCTCGTTTCCCCTCCACTGCGTCTGTGTGAGTAGCACTAAGCCCCTTTCTACTACAAGAGACTGGTGTACTCTCATCTGAGCACTTGGTGACGGAGAGCCACCAGGAGACGAGCAGCTTCAGTTTGCATGCTCTATTGATAACTCCCATGGAAAACCCTAAATCCTGCACTGGGCCTGCTTAGTCCATAAAGACTCATACTGTGACTTTTTGTCTCCAGGAAGGCATAAGAAGCCAAACACACAAAGGAGTAAATTTAAACAGCAAACACCTTCTCCCTAATCTTAAGATCACAAAGCCATCAAGTCTGCTGGGCCATCACTCCATGCCAGGTAATCCCATTCTGTCATCCATTTCCTTACATTGTCGTGTCACGTTTAAGTTCCCTATAATGGTACGCAGCAACAGTATATTACAAAATTAGCAAATTATTTGAATGATAAAGCATTTACAGTACAGTTTACAATGTACAGGCATAGGAATGATACAATTGTGCAATAAGTGTTTTGCATAACACGGGTTACGGTACGCCTTCAGAATATAATTGCATGGTTCACGAGTGCTCCCAGGAGCACAGACGCATTCCTACAAGGCTCTTTGCCACGTCTGTTTTCTGCAATGTTGGTATGTCATGTCAGTGCTTATAATGTCATACTCACAGGGTCTGTCAGAAGTTTCCAGTGTCAAAACTCCCAGATAACCAATACGACACTGGCTGTCGTATGACTTTGGAAAATTAAGGGCAGGTTTTCATGATGTGTGCTGTGTGACCTAAGAAACCTAGCTGAAGATTCTGTCTAGTTAACACTCTGTGCCATCTGCTGAGCCATCTGGTGATGATAAGAACATAAAACTACTATCAGGAAGAGCTCCTGAATAGCAAAAGCAAATAATTCACAGAATCACAGAATCACAGCAGTTGGAAGGAACCTCAAGAGGTCACATCCAAACCCCTGCTAGAGCAGGTTCCTACAATAGGTAGCAGAGGTAGGCATCCAGGCTGGCCTTCAGTATCTCCATAGGAGGAGACTCCATAACCTCTCTGGGCAATCTGTTCCAGTGCTCTGTCACTTTAAAGGAGATCTTCTGCATGTTACTATGGAACTTCCTATGTTCAAGTTTTAGGCCATTGCTCCTTGTGCTATCACTGCACACCACTGAGATGAGCCTGGCCTCATCCATTTGCCTCCCTCCCTTTTGATATTTACAAACATTTATCAGATTCCTTCTCAGTCTCCTTTTCCCCAGGCTGAACGGACCCAGGTCACTCAGCCTTTCTTCATAAGAGAGATGCTCTTAATCATCTTTGAGGCCCTCTGCTGGACTTCCAGCAGATCCCTGACTTCTTTGTACTGGGGAGCTCAGAACTGGACACAGTATTCTAAATGTGGACTCATCAGGGCAGAGAAGAGGGGGAAGATCATCTCTCATGCTCTGCTGGCCATGCTCTTTTTAATGTACTCCAGGATGCCACTGGCCTTCTTGGCCACCAGGGCACACTGCTGGGCTAGCTGTTGTCCGCCAGAACGCCCAGATCCTTCTCCACAGAGCTTCTCTCCAGCAGGTCATCCCCCAACCTGTACTGATACATGTGGTTATTCCTCCCCAGGTGCAGGACTTGCTCTTGTTAAACCTCATCAGCTGCCTCCATACCCAACTCTCCAGTCTGTCCAGATCCTGTTGAATGGTAGCACAGCCTTCACATTTGTCAGCCACTCCTCCTGGCTTTCTATCATCAAAACTTGCAGAGGGTGGACTGTATCCTTTCATCGAGATCATTGATGAATATGCTGAACAAGACCAGACCCAGCACCAACCCCTGGGGAACACCACTAGTTACAGTCCTACAGACTCTGCGAACAGACCCTGTGCCACTGATGACAGCCCTCTGGCTATTCTCCAGTCTTCAGGCATCTGTCCTGTTTGCCAAGACCTTTCAAAGATGACAGAGTTGATCAGCAGTCACCTCTGCCATTTCTCTCAGCACAACTGGGTGCATCCCATCAAAGCCCGTGGATTTGTGTGCATTGACTTTGTCTAGGGGCACTCTGATCACATCCACCTCAAGTAAAGGGAAGTCTTCCTTTTCCCAGACTCTCTCTTACTTCTAGGCTGTGGAATTCCTGTGGGCTAGTCTTTTTGGTAGAGACTGAAGTAAAGAAGGCATTCAATATCTCTGTCTTCTCAGAGTCCCCTGTTACCAAAGCACCGATCTCATTTGGTAGGAGACCCACATTTTCCCTAGTCTTCCTTTTACTGCTGACATACTTAAAGCAATCTTTCTTGTTACTCTTTACCTCCTTTGCAAGGCTTCATTCCAAGAGGGCCTTAGCCTTCCTCATTCATTGCCTCCCTGCAGGCCCTGACAGCTTTCCTATATTCATCCCAGACGGACAGGCCCTTTTTCCACATTTCATGGACCTGATACATACACAGGGAAACAAACCAACAACACTTAATTTGTATTTTCGTATGCTGTGCAAAAAAAGAGAGAAGGTCAAACATCATTTAGAGAGGTTTCTGATATTTTAACACCCTTTATGAGTTTATCTAACATGAATCAGGGTTGTTTATTAACACCAGAATCAACCAGGGAATGCTCCTTGCTAGTATTTGCCATGAACAGGAATTAATTGGAGACCCCACAGTGTCAGACGGAGTTTATAATGATATTTTGTTGATTTTTCTTTTCAGCTTAACTTCATTTGCAATATGACAATCAACTACTTAACCTTTCAAATGAAGCAGGCTTTCTGTTCTTTTGGGGTGCCTTAAAATATGTATCATGCAAAATTTTACGAGGTCTTTTTGGAAGATAAAGGCTTTATTCAAAGCGGGAAGAGCACAGTTAGGGTAAAAAAGCACTCCTGTCACTCCCAACCCATCCCTTTTCTTGGCATGCATTCAGAAGCAGAGAAGCAACTCACAGCTCAAAGATTGCTTGGAATCTGTGGGAGCTATGTTGTCCCCAAGATGTAGACACTCTCCCGCACAGTTACTTTCTCCACTTTATATTATTTTGTACATGTTAACTTATATGAGTATCCTATATAAGTTAACTTAGTTTATGCTATTTACATCCTCTTATTTATTTGTTTGTTTGTTTTTATTTTCCCAATTCTGAACTAAAATTTCGTCAGGGCATAAAACTGAGTTTTTATCAGGGAGCACGGAGTTGCAGTTTTGGCTGTGAAAAATCAGATCAGCGAAGAGTTTCTTCAGGACGGCAGTCATCTGCTGTGGGCTGTTGTGTTCACGGCAGCAACCGATGACAGAGACACTAAATGCAGAGATAAATACCACTCTCAAAAACTAGTCAGCTCCATACCCTGATACTCAAAGGTATTTCATTATACATTGTCCATTATGTTAATCAAGCAATTTATTTTTATTTTTTCCTGAGACGAATTTATCGCCATAACTGATTAGATTATGATACTCAGAAATGCACCAACACCCAAGAAGGCTGAGGGCCTTGTCTTTAAAGGTGCTTATACTCAAAGCAGACTTAGCTGAGCTCCACAGAGTAGAATCTGTTTGAAGAGAAGAACAGTATTTCAGTATTACAGAACTTCTCATTTTGCAGTGTCAACCCGCAGTGGCTGCTGCTGTACTTTCACCTTTTTCTGCATTTGCACATCTGCAGAGCAGCTGTGAAGCCCAATGTCTCAAGGCTGTGTTTTTACATGGCTGGAAGATTTATCACGATGCAGGACAAAGAGAAGCTCACTTCCTTTCTCCCTTGATCTGCCAAAATCCATTCCCTCTCGGTGCTTAGCTGTGTGAAACCTGGTGACAGGAAGATTCAACTCTGGTTTTCTGACTAACTCTGCATTATTTTATTACTGTTACTTAAATGAACAGATAGAAGACAGAACTTATCCTGAGAAGCCTGCAGCTCAGGTCAGATAACACATAAAAAGGTCAGACTATAAAAGGAAATAGATACAGGAGGAGGATTACTAGGAAAAGGGTTTCTTGTTTACTAGTATCCATATAGTAAGCCTATTATTATTTTTAATAGAATACTGTTGGTGTAGATGCAGATGTTGTTTCTCTAATCTGCACTGAATAGCACAGCAGTCCATGAGCAGCTGAAAACCTTCAATTGGGAGTTGGCAGGACTGTGACTGGTCTTGGAAAACCTGCCTAACGGGGAGGTGCTTCAATATGGAGACATTCAAAATCATTCTGATTCAGAGCGATGCTGATATGTCAGTAACCCAACCCTGACCTTCAGGGTCATCTGTGGGACCAAAGCAGGTGCCTGGGGTTGGGTCTAGCTGGGGTTTGAGAACACTCGAGAGCAGAGGTGGCACAACCTCTGTGTGAAGTCTGTCCCACTGCCTGGCTGTCCCTGTGGAGAGGATGTTACCAGACTCAGTGCAGGGTGTGATTTTTGTCATTCACTGTCCTCCGAGGCCCACCATCCAAGCAGGTGCTTAGCCATCTGGCTGCCCACCTGCCCTGGCTGTCTTGTCCCAGCTTGGATGAAATAATGTTGTGGGAATAAGTGCTGTCAGACTTGCTGAAGAGACACCCACTGCTCTCACCTCAGTATTTATATCACAGAAGACACCTGGTTGATCAAGCATGACTTACCCCTGTACAGTCCGTGCCAACACTGCAGAATCATGTTTTCCCTCATATGCCTGGAAGACTGTTTCAGGAGGACTTGCTCCAGCGTCAGTGAGGCTGACTGCCTTATATTGCTCCAGTTGTCTGGAACATTTTTGAAGATAGATGCTGTTTTTCCTTTTTCTTTCTTTCTTTTTCCAGTTGTTATGGATCTTTCACACATTTAGCATTCCTGAAAGGGCTCTGATCAGTCCTCTCAGCCCTCTTCAGTGCAGTCTATTTGGATCGTGTATGTGAGCATCTACTACTTAAAGCTAGGGTTTCATCTGAATGTTAATGAGACTGTTGAACAAATAGCCGTGTATTTAAGGCAGAATACCTCCTCAGCTGAACTAATCTTACATTGAGGCAGTATGATAGGTCTTAACTCAGGCCAGGTTTCTTTTGTGCAATACCAACAGTCATTACTTGAACCTTACTCATAAGTGATTTACCACATCCGGATAGCATGGCTTTTTGGAACAGTGTGTAAGAAGAGGAGTCCAGAGAGCACTTTACAGATCATGTAGGCACACTGTGTTTCACATGTGAGAGGACATCTCAGCTGTGTGGGACGTGTGTACTGTCAGCACATCTGAAGAAGTCATCTACCTTAAAAAGCACTTTGCCAATAGGTTCCTGCTCTTAAAGGACATCATGATTTATTGATCATCCAAAGATTACCAATAAATGGATATACGTTTCTTCATTGCATTATTTCTTACACTTTTGTAGGAGAACTGGTAGCACACAACTTTTTGTGGAGATTTCCTTTCATAATAAATTCATAACACAAAAGTGTGTTAAGTTTTGTAGGATTTTCTTCCTAGGAAGAGTTTTGGATACATTATATTCATTCTTCTTTATTATATATCATATATGCATGTAGGAATCTGTGCCTGTTTTATATATATAAAATTAACAGGAAAATATTTTTCAGAGTTTCATTAATTCCTAAACCTTTAAAACATACAGTCTACCACATTATTTCTTTTTTTCCTATGGATTTTTCTCACTGAATGTCATTAAAGTATCTTGCAGTTATAAGCCTGAGAAGCCAGACTTCATGCATGAAAGTTTGATACCATGAGAAAAAAAGCTTCTCCTACAGGCTTGGAGGCCACATGAGTGCACCTTGTTGCACTTGCCCTACATGGGATTCCAATGGAGAAGTCTTAGCTATCTTACCAACCACCAGGGAGGCTCACATGGGTACCACGGTCTTCCTGGACTCCTTGGTTACTCTTCTCTCACCATGTGGTGAAGTGTCAGTGACCTTGCAAGAGAATTGATTAGATGACATTTTGCTAAATGACCCAACAGATCATTTATCTTACAGCAGCAAAAGGAACACAAAACCATCTGGTCCTTCTTGTCAAACCTTCCAGTCAAACCTTCCAGTCAGCCCAGCTTGTAAGTCTGCTGATGTGGTTGACAGATTCCTCAGACAAAACATATCATTTGGGCATCCAAGGTCAGACATCTTGGCATCATTCTTGCCCTCAACCATCTGATGTCTCTTCTCCAGCTATGGCCATTGTCTAGCACATCAGATAAAGACTAAGAGGAAAAATCCATAATATATATGTAGATGAGTCTGCTGATCTCAAGAGAACAAAATAATTTCAAATATTCAGCAGAGTGAACTGCATTAACTTTGCGAAGAATTGAGTGCAATGGATATACACTAAGCTGTCTCCCCTGAAACTTCCTAGAGACCAAAGACAGGAGGTGAATGGTATATTACAAAGATTCTCAGGAATGTACATCATATCACCAGTGCTTGAGACTGACAGCAAAATAACAGTTTTATAAAAACATTTCTAGTTCTTTGTTTCCTTAGGAATGTGGAACAGACACCACTGTGAACAGATCAGCAGTCCAAGGAGACCCACTTGCTGCAACTCAAAGCTGATCAAAATCAGAGTGAAAATAAGGCATAAATTTTTAACACTAAAGTCAATTAATCACTAGAAATCTCATTTACCCTGAGCTTATTAATCTTCGCCAGAACTGCAGAACCCAGTCTGCTTTAAAGAAGTGCAGAAGTGCTCGAGCAGAAGGTACAGGCTTGATGCTGAAATTGCTGACATTTCTCTGAATTTTATCCTGTCTTCCCTCAGAAGTTCTATGCCAACATCATCCAGCAGAACAGTTCCTCAGTATTGCCTGGGAGCTTTTAAAGACTTTATATTCAGATCAAACACTCTCAAGTCTGTCTCTCTCATTCAGACCTAAACAAGCTAGATCAATGTTTACTGATTTACACACAGCAAGGCTAGTTGTGATACTTTACATTAATTGAGATACAGCACTGCTGCCACAACTGTGGACAACAACTGGCACCCACTTCAGGACTCAAGTGAGCAAGGTGAGTCAGTATAGAAAAACAAATATGGTATGTAGAGTTGGCTTCTTTTAGCTTAACTGTGATCAAACTAGTCAAACAAGCACCAATAGTGTGAAGAGGAGCAACAAATACTAAGGAAGGACTAAAGAACAGTGCATCTAAATAATTAAATTGCTCTTTTCAGTAGCAGTCTGAAATCAGAGCAGATCACCTGCACCATACCATAACCCTGGGAACAGTTTTTCATTAAGCTGACAAACTGGTGACTTAAATGTGCTTGATCTTCTTTTGTGGAAAACACAAATAAAGCTTATTTTAATTTTGTTAGCATTTAGCATTTGTACTGTGTAGATGCCTTATTGGCCATGCTGTGTTCTGGGGCCATACAGCACCTTAGGATTGCCACACATGCCTTGGTGACGTTCATAGCATCACAGAATCAAGGAGGTTGGAAGAGACTTCTGAAGATCCTCATAGGGGAGATGTTACAGGACCCTGATCATCTTTGTGGCCCTCCACTGGACTCTCCCTGAGAGAGATTCCTCTCTTTTTTGAGCTGAGGAGCCCAGAGCTGGGCAGAGAAGTCTGCATGTGGCCTCATCAGGGCAGAGTAGAGGGTGAGGATCACCTGCCATGCTCTGCTGGCCACACTCTTTTGAATGCACCCCAGGATACCACTGGCCACAAAGGCACACTGCTGGCTCATGGTCAGCCTGTTGTCCACCAGGGCATGTGGGTCTCTCTGCAGAGATCCTTTCCAGCAGGTCAACCCTGACCTGTACTGAGGTGTGATTACTCTTCTCCAGGTGTAGCATTCTACACTTAATACTGTTGAACCTCATCAGGTTCCTCTGCACTCAGCTCTCCAGTCTGCCCAGGTCTAGCTGAATGGCAGCACAGTCTTCAGGTGTGTCAGCCACTTCTCTTGGCTTTGTATCATCAGAAAACTTGCTGAGGATGTAGACTATCCCTTGACCCATGTCATTCATGAAGATGCTGAACAAGATCCGATCCAGTACCAGATCCAATATCCAATGTTCCCTGGGGAGCATCACTAGTTACTGGCCTCCAGCCAGACTCTGTGTTGCTGATCACAACACTCTGAGCTCTGCCAGTCTGCCAGTTCCCAATACATCTCACTGTGCAACCATTTATCCCACACTTCCTAAGCTTACCTATGAGGATGTCCTGGGAGATAGCATCAAAAGACTTGCTGAAGTCAAGGTAGATAGCAACCACTGCTCTCCCCTCACCTGTCTAGCCAGTCATAATATCCAAGAAGGCTACCAGGTTGGTCTAGCATGACCAACTTGGGGAATCCGTGCTGACTACTACTGATAACCTTCTTTGCTTCTATTTGCTCAGAGATGGCATCCAGAACAGGTTGTTCCATGGACTGGTCTGGAGCTGCTTACAAGAGATACAGTGGCTGGTGAGTCCCACCCTTCATTTCTGGCAAGGTGGAACATAAGTAATGCTTGTCAAATGATGTGGCATCCAGACGCTACAATGCCAGGGCAAAGCATAAACATATAAACAGATGGGCTGATCACTTAATTTCTATGGTCTCAAACAGCAACTGTTACCATGCTGACTATATATAGACTAAACATGACCCTAGATGATGATCATTTAACAGTACTTTTTCTCCAGCAACAACAAGGTGTCTGTAGAAGTTCCTCTCCACCCTGGCAGCTTGTTCCTGCTTACTGTCACCATTTCTCAGGATGAGTGATACAAGTGTCAGCTTTGCTTCCGACATTATCTCAAATAAGTCTTTTCAAATCGGAGAAAAAATACTTAATCCTTAACCTAGACAATTTCTGACACTTCCAGACAGCTTTAAGGCACAGCCTTGGGGTGTGGGCCTTGAGGGATGGGCAGCAGGGCAGGAGGAATGAGGAGGCTGAAGCTTCTCAGGCAAGCTTCATCACTGGGGTAATCACATTGCTGAGTCATCTCCTTTCTTAGTGATGAGAAAATACCAGAAGATACTTAATTGTAGGACAAGTTATCCAGGCATTGCCACTGCTTTAATGACTGTAATTATAATGGCACATCACAACTCAATACTGTATCACAGCCACGTAGAGATAGGTGTGATGGTTGTGTGCTTTCCCAGTGTGCAGTACTGTGGGTTCGTCTGCCATATTATTCTTCTAATTTTCCATTATCTTTTGAGATCTACTTTCTTGCTTTCTTGCAGAAAATTTTGGTTCCCCAGAGTATTTAGGAAGGTGCCTGTTTCAGCTGTTTCACTTCTTGGTTCAGAGTTAGACTATTCCCCTTCAGTATCTCTCGGTCTTGATGTTTTTCCCATAGCTGTCTTTGTGCTTTCAGAATATATCATCTCTGTTCATGCTCTGCTGGAATCACTTCTCTTTTCAAACAAAAAATCTGTTTTTAGCCATGTCTGTAAATTTGAAAGCCTGCAGAGTAAACTGCCAATTATGATGCGCATATCTTCTTTATACCTATGGAAACATCGAATCTCCAGGTCAGGATGTGTTGATCGCCATACAGGACTATACATAAGTGCTGTGATCACATGTGGGAGGGCTACTTCAATGAGTGTGCATCCAAGTCCCCAGACCTGTGCATGGGATGATTGGCCTAAGAGCACAGCCCAGCACCAACATCTTCTGGGCCCCTTGGTGAGAGGAAGGGTGCAGCCCCAGGAGGAGCATCACTGACAGCCAGCAATCAGCTCTCTCTTTATGCAGTTCATTGCTGTGGCTGAAGCTGTCGCCAAAAAAGGGAAATCTTTCTGTATTTTCTCGTACTCTGTGTTCCTTGCACTACATGTCACATAAATAAATAAACAAACAAACCAAAGCTCGATTCTCCATCCCACTGGTGAGGATGGTTGAAGAACCTCAGTGCAGAGAGAGAGGAATGTCAACATGTGCATTTGTGCCTGCTTTCTCAAACACTGCTTGAACCACTGCACCCAGAACTCTTGGTGGAGGAATTGTGTATCTACTCAGAATGTGAGAGGAACTTCAGTGCCGTTCAGCATATCTACTGCCAAAGAGTCCTCCAGATTTGCAGGAGAGTGCTCCTGTCTAAATAAAGCTTTTGCAAACATGCCAAGAATCTCTGCTTTTGGTTTTGTGCACGGCAGCACATACACAAAATATTTCTATACAATACTTCAAATACTTCAGCAAGTAAAAACTTAAAGAAATGTGGACTTAGATGAGAGTCTGTGGCAGGTTATCTAAGAACAATGCACCTTGAAAGGAGAAGGAAGGTTGTTACAGACCAGCTAGAACTCGGCAAACAGCTTCAGATACGGCACAAATGATGTAAGCGTGCCTAGAATTCCCAGAAATAGTTTAACAAATGAAGGCTTTCACAGACATCCTAGGGGAAACATAGGATTAACGTTGCCCAAGGAGGCTCGGAGGTGCGGCACTGACAGAAAAATGGTGACACGTACACAATGAAAGCAATCCAACTGGGGAGGGCCAGCGACAAAGAGGCATTGATATTTGAAATTCTGTGCACTCATTTTCGTTTGTTTGTCTTTTGATAGGATCTTTTTTTATGGTTTAAGATTAGGTCCTAGCCAATGCTTTACTGAGTAGCTTGGCATTTACTATCCAAATGTTCATTGGCTGCTTTCCATCTCAGGATGTGAAAGAAGTTAACCACAGTTCAGTACAGACTGCCGCTTGTTGTTTTCACTTGTGCACACAGAAGAAAATCTCTTCTATTCTGGTTCTTCTTTGGCCTTTGGAGGCCACTTTTGTCATCCAAAGGATCTTGAGGCTCAAGGGGCAATGCAGGAGAAGAAAAGACTCTACTTAGTCTTTGCAAATACATAAGTTCATAAACACCATTCAGTATTGGTGAAGGCAGAAATGAAGACCAGTGATGATTAGTGTCTCTCTTTGGTTTACCTATTTGATTTCCTAATTCTTATTCTCATGTTTAGTCTATCATTGTTCTGTATAAGAGAAGGCTTAGGCTACCTAAGTTCATATACAGAATAACTGACCTTCACTTAAAAGCTGCTGTCTTAGCCCAGACCAATCACAAATTTGGCTTTTTATTTAGATCTTTTATATAAGGAGTACCTGGAGGACTATGTTTTTTCCAGATAGATCCCAACAGAGACACATATTAAATTGTAAGATTATGTATCAGTAAAGCTGGAAAGAATGGTAACTAAAGGACATAGAACTAAAAAGACTGAGGAAATTGTATTATTTTTTCAAAAAATATGATTTGATTAGTACTTTTTTTCCCCCTGAAAGCCACTATTTACAGCTCATTGTCTTTCTTTCACTCCTCACCTCCCTCTTCTACCCTCCTCACCCCCCCAAAAAAGCTGAGTTCTGAGCAGTAATGAGATACGAGTAAATGAGTAATGAGATTTAAAGAAATGGGAAAGACTAAGATGAAAACAATGCAGTTCTGGAACAGGAGAAGAACTTAATCAGCTAAAAGAATGTGAACATACAAACACAGAAAGAAGAAAATTTTCCAAATCCTCAGTTAGGTGCTATGCATGAAGTCTGCTTTGGTGCTACAAAGCCCAGTTTGCTAGTAGGTGGAGCACTGTGAAAGATCTTTAACAGCGTTATTGAAATGTTCCTATTCAAGTCCTGTCCTGTACTCCTAATGATATCAAAGGCAGCAGCAGGCCTTATCAGGACTTGTGCCTAGGGCTGCAGGACCAGGAAGCATTTTACTTCCATGTTACAGTACAGATAAACTGAGTATATAGCTGGGTTGTCAGGAAACACATTTCTTCATTGTAACATACCATACTAATGTAAGGCAACCTGCATGGAAACAGAAAGTGAGTTTTGATAGAAAAAAAAAAAAACCAGAAAACATCCTCTCCTCCATGCCCACAGACACCTCCATGAGACTGTGTGATTAAACTGTGACACTGCCTGCAACATGGGCTGTCTGAGGTCAGGCTGTGGGTGTAAAAGTGATCACTGCAGGCAGCGGTAGCTAGCTGCTCCGAAAGTAATGCCTGCTGTTCTATGGTGTTGGCCCACGACATCAAAGGGGGATGCTGGTGGTATGGGGATAGGAGCTGAGCCTCCCCACCAATATCCCGTTACATTTGGTTGCTGTGCGACAGATGGCAGCCAAGGGGCAGTCTGACGGAATGGTGCCTGGTATGGAAGTGTACATGAAGCAAAGGTACTTCACTGCATTTCTCCATCTGGAAAAAAAATGGCACCAGCTGACATTCACTGAGACTTGCTGAGTGTTCATGGAGACCAACCAGTGGGTGTGAGCACGCTGTGGCAGCAGGTGATGTGTTTCAGCAGTGGTGACAATGACAGTGGGTCACCTCTGTGATTCAGACTCTTTCTTTCTCTCCTTTGGTTATGGGCAGTACTTGTTGTTTCTTCAGAGAACCAGCGCTATACTGGTTTCAGTGTTTAAGTGTTGCAGTATGCAGGATGCCCAAACCCTGTGGCTCTGAGCACAGAGACAGGGACTGCTCTGTGCTGCTTTGAGTGCCCTGGAGGGGTCTGCACTCCATCACAGGCATTGCTGCCATAGTGATATCCTTGTATCGCTGCAGCCAAGTCTGAGGTCTCTGTCAATGAGCTCTTAATTAATTTTAAATGACAAGCTAAGAACTCTTGAATGATCTTAGGAAAATTAATTAGTTTAACCTTAAAGTAACCTTGTGAGGAAATAAGTTATTTCTGTATTAGGAAAAAGAGAAAAAGAGACACTGTTGCAGGTGGTTTGCTCAGGGCTACACAGAAAATATTATCTGAGAAGTTAAAAAATAGAGACAAAAATGTGTAATTTTGGATCTGAATCATAAAAGTGTCTTCATCCTCAGTGTTCTGCAGTCAGATGTAAGCATGGGGAAGTTATTCATATCTCTGCTGTGGCTCCAATATCACTTTTCCCTTGGCCTCCTTAATTGAAAACGCATGCGATGTCCCTTTGAAATCAGTGCTGTCAAGGCTGAGGTGAAGTCAGGCAGCAGCAGGGGAAGCATGTGCTGTCAATGCTACTACCAGTTACTTTCTCTCTGGAGAGAGAAAAAATGAAGTCGATCACTTTTAGCTCAGTCTTTGCCCTAATCTGAAAACGTATTTCACCTACTGGAAGCTATAGCTGTAGTCACACGGGTTAGTCGGCAGTCTGGAGAGCTGCATGGCTTCTGCTGGTGAGTCTGGTGGAAGCTCTGGAGAGAAGTCCGTACTGAAGTCCTGGTAGGTGGTGGCTGTCAATAAAGCGCAGCCTTCCCTACAGTTTCTTCATTAGTAGCTTATTTCAGAGTAAGTACTCTGCACCTAACTAATTAAATTTGCCCTGGTTTTGAGAGGTTTCTTTGGGGTTTCTCTATTAATAGTTCTTTAGGAACTTGTGTATAGATTCATTTGCCCTACAAATGCTGAAAAATGTCCTTTGCTTTAAGAGATACTGCAATTTTGTACACAAAAACTTTGAAAGCCTTTCTTGATCAGTGTCTCTTCATGTGTAGATTTTAATATCTGGAGATGTTAAACAATATAGAAATATTCTTCCACTCTTCTTTCTGAGATAATTAGAATTTTTCAGCAGATGTCACCTGTTCTTTCTGGCTGTGTTGCAGCCTCCATTGCTTTCCTCCATTGCTTCCCTCTTCTCCATCAGAAAATAAACTCTTCAAATTATTTCCCTTGCACAAAAATCAAGGATGAAAGTGATCCAACTGCCGAAAAAAATCAGAAACTGCCCTTTAGGCCTCTACAAACCATTTCCAGAGATATCTGTGTGAAAAATAAAGTTACAGAGAAAATAATCTTATTTTTAAG
>PPHD01008080.1:0-22194 GCA_002909625.1 Bambusicola thoracicus | reverse complement strand
AATTGGAATTTTTTTTTTTTTTTTTCTTTTTTTTTTTTAATACTGAGTGCACTGGAGTGTGTGTCATGTGACCGGATTTAGGCTGAATGGATAAACGCAGTTTGACATAACACGACTGCATATGATCTGATGAAATGGGACATATGTAGAGAATCAATTGCATTGCACAAGGATCAAGGACAACAAATGTGCAGTATTTGTTTAATATTCAGCTTACTGTGCACTGTTAATTTAGTATAAGAAGTCAAGGTGAAAAGCACTGCATTACTGCAATAGTTTTGAAAAAGAATATTGTGCTCTGTTTTCCTAGGATGCTTCACAGTCATTTTTCTGTATGGTGAAAAGTAAATACGGTAGCATCTGTTTAACAGATCTGTTTATTGGATTTACTCACTAGTAAGGAAAATCAGCTCAGAAGACTGTAGTTTCTGACCAGACATTCTATTTGCAACCCAAATTTTCTCTGAGGAATTATTATTGATCCAGGTTAAGGACAACTGAGTTCTCTAGGATGCTAAATTAAACAGTAACATAACATTTCTTCCATTTACTTAATTCCTTTAGAAATTCCTTGATAAGAGCTTAACTATGTTTGGATGGATTAACCAGCATAGAACATAAGTGTTTATTGAGCAGGGTTTCAAATTAACATACCTGAACAGTCTGAGAAAATAGTAGCACAGAAGAGTGAGATTAGCACTAGCAGAGTGATAAATATGCTGTCACTTACAAATATTTCTTGCTTCACTCTGAGAAAGAAATGAATGCAACTGTTTGTTTGAATGACATCAGACACCATCTTATTGGAAGCAACAGTGCAGCTGAGTGCTGCTCTGAATACAGATGGATAATTTCCCTGACATTTGTTCATGCAGGAAAAGTAATATTTCAAGCTGTCATACCACATTTGTAAAATTCCAACTCCTAAGTACAAATTCATATGAAGTAGAATAAGCAGTATACCAGTGAAGGACTAAGAAAAGCAGTCTTACCTGATGCCTCTAACATGGCATATAATTTTGAGCAATATTTTACAATGAAGAAAAACTTTCTCCAGTACTGAACTTTGAAGTTAGAAGTAATTAGAAAAACAACTACTCTATATGCTCTTTGTCAATTTCTTTTAGTTGTGCTATGCTGAAACAAATAATATTTTAGTGATAGAATATTTTAGTGATAACATGAGGATGTTAAAATGTTTCCATTTTCACTCACACACCAACCAGACCTAGCCTGACATAATGGTATTTAACTTTTAGCATTTAGCATGCTCCAAATGTTCAAAATGCTTTTAACACACATTTGGGAAGTAGTATTGCGGTTTGTTTTGTCATATATTCAAGCCTGATGAAAGCAAGGGCAAATTTGTCTCATATGCATGTTAGCCACTGTCTCTACTAGATGAGTTTAGAACAGCTCCCTGTAATAAACGGGTAGAACTAGGGTGTGGGTATTATACAACAGCAGCGTTCATCTTCCCTTTAGACTTAATCTGAACATGAAAATATGCTCTGTTAGAGGCATGTGTGGCCTATGCTGCTAAATGCCATGAGAAACAAAACCTGCCCCTTCTGAAAAGAATTTGGACCAAACATGTTTCTTATTTTATTAGAAAGGGATATTTGGTGCAGGATGTATGTGCTCAGGTAATTTACCACAGGATCACAGAGGGTGTAGGCCTGTGTTACACCCACCACAACTCATTGCTATTGGAATTATTTTGTAGAATCATAGAATCATTGAGTTTGGAAACGACCACTAAGATCATCTAGTCCAACTTTCAACCCATCACCACCATTCCCACAAACGCATGTCATTCATGTCATCCCAGTATAACTAAGAGTCTGTTTGCCTTTCTTTTAGTAAGGGGTTATCCATCTTGCATTCATTGGTGATGGCAGACATAACATAGATTTCTGTCACTGTTTTCCATTCAGTAGTTAGCTATCTTGCTCATGCTTGCGGTCTACTAAATCTATTCTCTGGGAGTTGTTATGGAAAATAAAGCCAGAGTGGCTGATGTACTCACCTATGAATCATATAAGTAAGTTTAGGATTCTAAACCTATTTTTAGGTATTTTCTGCATGCTCTGATGACTACTTTGGTATTTTTTAATCTCAGATATCATGGTATATATGCTATATAAAGCCCGAGGCAGGATTGGTTTGGAGAAAGAGCTTCTGAGCTTACAATATTTGAAAATGAGTGATATGAGCAACATGAAGGATTATGGAGCTATAGTCATTTAGGTTCCTTTTTCACAATAAAATCTTCATTATTTTGAAGAACATTTGAAGTTTTAAGGTGAAGGATGACATTTAGCTCCACTCCTGGAAGCTAAATGGCACACAGCCCATGTCTTTAGAGAAAACTAGTCTAAGTCCTTGTGTACTGCAGAGCAGTCAAAAACCTTTGGGAGGGAACTCAGCATTGCTCAGTATCACAGATATACACTTTTGTCCCTAGTGAGGTGACAACAGCTCTTAGAGGTGCATGTATTTTAGAAGTCAGCAGTTACAGTAAAGTTACATTCAGCAAACAACTGCACTTCAGTCAACATCAGTCTCAGTGGCACTCTTTGAGCTGCACAACACTGTTAAATAACTATAGTTTTTGTTTTAAAGCTCTCTGTAGAGAGCACTCAACAAGAGAGGTTCATTATAGCAGTGTTCAATATAATTGGCTTATGTTGTGTATATATTGTATGCTGAAAAACAATGAGACTAAATCTCAGCCCACACAATGTAACCCTCCAGATGCCTGTGACTCATCCCTCTGAGCTCACAACCCTTGAATGATCTCTGCATGGGCTGGATTTTGTAGAAGGACTACAAACTTGGAAAGAATGGCAGTGCTGTGTGATGATACTGACAGTCTTTTCCTGACACTCATATTCTGTATGACACCTGGATTTTGTATTGTGTATGCTGTTTAAATGATTTTATGTTCCAGGGGCAAAGATCATATCCTCCCTGTCCCACTGTGGGCAGCTGGTACACCAGCAAAATGCTAAAGAACCTCACAGAAGGCTTTGTCTTCTCTTTAAGCCACACATTTGTGGTACCTGATTCCCAGAAACTCATTTCAGACTGCCAGAACGTTAGCATCTGCTGAAAAGCTTATTTTAGCAAAGTGATGGAAAGTGGAAGGTGTTTTTTTCTTTTTTTTTTTTTTCCTGTTATACATTAATTGCCTCCCTCTCCTTTTAATATTTTCAGTGCATCTTAGTCATATGATCTTGATGCAGAAGGCAATATAATTCTACTGTAGAACTGATCCATGGCATTGCACCTGGAATATACTGGCCAGGAAAGTAAAGAGGCTGGAACTTTTTTTTTTTCTATCAGCTGCTCTAGGAAGCACCTTGTATTCTCAGTAGTCATATAAAGGGGAGGCTGTCCTCTGAAATGTAGGGTCACTGCATTTAGCCAGAAAGAGTTACAAAGCAGATGACTTCACATTTTTAAAACATGTAAGGAATTTCGGAAGTGTTGCATAGTTTGACAAGAGAATCATGTGGAATTTTTGTGAGTAGATTTGAACAAATGCACAAATTATTTTTTAAAATACCTAGGAAGAAATTCCTCAAGTCTTTCAGAGTATCTTTTTTTTTTTTTTTTTTTTTTTTTGTCTTCATTTATCTTCACAGCACATTAAATTTTGCAGTAATTTAGGAAATTGCTGCTCTATGGTTTCAACTCTTGACCCCAGATTTAGTAGTTAAATTTTATTATGGATGAAAGCAGTATCTACTAGAGAGCAGCACTCTTTGGTTGGACACCATGAAACAGGAAATACAAGCTGTTGCATTGGTCTCTTCCTGCAGCTGTGCTGGGGGTGATGGACCTCCATGTAACAACAAGTAGATGAGGGGATAAGCTGGTACATCCAACAGCCCTCTCCTGCCTGAAAACAGCACATTTGCTTGCAAAACCATCTCTTGTGCCACATTACTCAAGTTAACAAAACTGAATCTTTGTTCTGAGGCAGTAGTGCCAACTGACAGAACACTGTGTCTAACCTCCTTGAATGCCCATTACTCTACTCACCACCTCAGGTTATATTAAGAGTTATGGTCACCATACTCTTCATGTAAATCATCAGAAATAATATATAGCACTTGTATAGTTCAGCTTTTCTAAGCAAAAATCCTGTGCTTTCTTGTCTTCTTTGTCAAGACATTCTCTTTACCCTATGGGATGGAAGATTACTTCCCTTCTCCTTTGGAAGATTCAAGTTGGATTTTAGGAAAAACTTCTTCATGGAAAGAGTGGTGAGGCACTGGAACAGGCAGCCCAGGGAGGTGATGGAGTCACTGTCCCTGGAGACGTTCAAGAAATGTTTAGATGTTTTACTGAGGGACATAGTTTAGTCAGAAAATATTGGTGGTAGGTGGACAGTTGGACTAGATGATCTAGGAGGTCTTTTCCAATCTTTATGTTTCCATGATTCTATGAAACACAAAGCAAATTTAAAAGAAATTACACAGGTTTTATCTTCACAATAGACTATTTGTAGGAAAGAAATTCCATAGTATTCCTGATATATATGTATATATATATATGATCGCATATTAGATTTTTAGTGATACTAAAAAATCTTTTGCCTTGTTACAGTAAATTCAGGCAAGGGTCATCTACAATAATTTCAGAGTACAGCCCGTATCAGCTACCCAGTAAGGCATCTCCGTTTACACCTGATGACATTGTTGTTTGCAAATCAACAGCATGGCACAGTCTAGTCTAACAGGGTCTTAGAAAATATTATGTTCCACAGTTCTGCATGCATCCTGTGCTTAACTTCGATGACTTCAGTTTTATTTGCAATCTAGTGTTGGGATTTAAGAGGATTTGGACTCTACTATCAGCATTGTCTTTCCATGTGACAGATTAGCAGAGAGGGAGAAGAGAGACTGTTACCATGATTGATATGTCTGTTTGCTAGGTAAGAGCCCCTCTCCTAGCTCACGTTCATATTTATTTCCTCAACTCCTATCAAAATAGCACTGACAAAGGCGGGGCTTTTCCCTTGGAATTGAACGTTAATTGGCACAGGAACATTTTCATAGAACATTTTTTTTATTATACCGATGGCAAAACAAGTCCATGCTCATTTCCCCAATCTTCTAAAAGAAAGAAAAAAAAAAAAAAAAAAAATCTTCATATGCATTAAAATAACTTTTTCATACTTAAGAAAATATGAGGGCTGCTCCAAAAGTAATGTCTTCTGTTTTATTATGCTGGCCCATGGTGTTGGAGGCAGAAGCTGGTGGTATGGCAGTAGAGGTTGAATCTTCCCGCCAACATCCTGGTACATTTTATTGCCATATGACAGATGGCAGCAGAGGGGCAATCAGACTCCTCCATGAAGTAAAAACGGTACCCACTGACATTCATCGACACTTACTGAATGTTTATAGAGACCAACCAGTGCATGTGAGCACAGTGAGGAGTGGGTGGTGTGTTTCAGCTGTGGTGACAGCAACAGTGAGTCACCTTCTCTGGTGCAGACTGTTACAAGCACAGCATTCAGGCTCCTGTTTATCACTGGTGACAATGCTCATGGAGGTGACTATGTTGAAAAATGATGTTTTCTATCTGAGAATTTGCTCTATCAAATAGTGTTACTGCATTCTTTTTAGCTGTTGTAATTTCCATGGAACTAAATAGGAGACATCACTTTTGGAGTGACCTATGTATATAAAAAATGATTTTAATAATAAGAAATGCTGAACTACTAACTGAAGTAGAGCGCAAAAATAAAGAAGTTTTGGATTTGGCTGCTATAGTGTATTATAGGCAGAGGCCTTACAGACTTTGTATAAATAGTGCTAGTATCACTAGACTTTACTAAACGGTACACTGGGACATAGTGACTTCCCAAATTGTAACTGCATGTTATGTGAATACAGCGAGTTTGACAAATTTGTCTTCCCATGGGCATGATTACAATAATAACAATGGTTTCAGAGGCTAAAATAATGCAGCCTTTTATGGGAAAAGCAGCTATTATTGTTACAGTTGAATTCTATGTCTTTGAATTATTATCCGCCTACAATTCACCCATCCTTTTTCTTCTTGCCCTTTCTCCTGTCTCTGTTCCACCACCATATCCCTTCGGTTTGTGGTCTTAATGTGCTGAGATGCTTCTCATCCTTTGGGATGGTTGCCCAACAACTTCTTGACTATGCCCTCCCATCACCCATTTTCATCTCTCATTTCCTGACAGCCTACATACAAATCCATACTGAGGATCTAGCTCTGTTTTTCCAATACATTTATTTTTCTGTTGTGCCTAAAGTACTTGTTTTGCATAACAAATAGTAAAACCTCCTAAATAAATAATAAAGTCTAATGCAGGTATATTGTTATGCAACTAGCACAGCTATTGTCAAAACCCTATTGATCATCTTGCTCAAGGAAAGAATAATTTACATTTTAATGACACAAAATTAGTTGCATTTTCACTTCATCAGACATTTAAAGCAATGTAGGGGTATGAACATTATACTTGAACATGCACTGCCTCGCTAATTCCTCTAATGCTGTGCATGTCCCTAGATGACATACAAAAACACTGGGTGTGAAGTAAATACAAACACAACAGAAGAGCTACTTAAACTGAAGGAAATGCTGCCAGGACAACTGGCATCAACCAATAGGTCCGCACTGGTCATAAGAAAATTTAAATTGGAAGTTATAGTGTTTCCAGTCATCTATACTTTGAATTCCCAAACAGTATTCCAACAGAAATAGCGGTGCGCGCACAGGGAGGAACAAGGGATCATTAAACAGAATCATAGGACACAATATCCCAAGTTGGAAGGGACCCACACGGGTCATCGAGTCCAACCCCTGGCTCCACACAGGAATGCTTACGCTCGCATGCTCCTTGAGCTGCAACAGGTTGGGGCCATGCCCACTGCCCTGGGCAGCCTGTTCCATGTCCACCACCCTCTGGTGCAGACCCTGTCCCTAATCCCCAGCTGCCCCTCCCCTGACACAGCTCCATGCGGTTCCCTCGAGCCCTGTTGCTGTCACCCAGAGCAGAGCTCAGTGCTGCCCCTCCGCTCCCCATGAGGAGCTGCAGTTGCCATCAGCCTCCCCCGAGCTCCTCGGCTCTGCGCTGAGCAAACACAGGGAGCTCAGCTGCTCCTCACACACCTTCCCTTGATTGGTTTCAAAAGGGATTAGATGAAACGACTACATGTGTTAACAGATTATCAGATTGGATGGCCCAAGATGTACCTTCAATAGTCCTATATTCTTGCATCTCAGATGCTCAGGGCTCAAATACACAAAGAGAAGGCTTTATTTTTCCAAGCTAAAAAAAGTGGGAAATGTTGTTGGAGAATAATTTGTATGCACACAGTTGTTCTTGGTTGACGGGATTAAAAATAAAAATAAAAAATTGGCAGGGGTTACCTCTGGATTCAATGGGATTACATAGCAAGCCACGCATCTGCATACCTGCTTTCCTCATGGGTGACGATGATGTCTGTCTTTGACTGCTGGTGACCATTTACTTATTGAATGCACATTAGAGCAGTTAAATGTTTGACAGAAAAAGTGTAGGTTCAGGAGCTGTTTCTAATTGAATGGCATAAAAAAGTGTATTTTTTCTGGAATATGCTCACAGAGATGGAGGTCTTTTGCCAATTGCATTACAATATATGACTTAAACAGGGATGTCATCACGCCAGAGGGAAAGGAATGGTGTGCTAAACACACACTGCAGGAAAATTAATATAGAAAATAACAGAGGGAAAGGGGAGAGTAAACTGTATTTTTAATGAAATTCATAATTTATCTGTTACATGAAACCATACTTGAATTTAATTCCTCAGATTTGCTTGAACAAAAATTGGGAAATCATTTGCTGGCAACTCATGTGCTGGCACTGCGTACCTACAGACAATGCTGGCATTACAATGAGAAGTGGGATGCCCATAATGAGAATCCACCACTCTGTTTGTTTTGTGCCAGCTCCCGTTTCAAGCAGTGCACGAAGCAAAGCAAAGCACTGGAGGGAGAGACTACACGATCCTAAACAGCAGTACGTGTTACTCCAGCCTGCATCTCTTTTTACAGTAGCAGCCAAGGCTCCACATCTCCTCTAAGCTCAACTTCAGCCCATTCCCATCTGACAGAAATGAAGCTGCAGAACATGACAAACATTAGAGAGGGATTCCAGGGCTCCTCAAAAATAAGGGAAAAAGCAGACAGTTTGACTGTTCCGTTTAACAGGACAAAGCCTGTAGACTGTGAAAATTACCAGAATTGACATTCAAAATGATGAGTCAGGTCTCTGAAAAAATAATGAGATGGACTACAAAATGAAAAGCCCTTTAAAAGAGGAATGTCACTGGGATTTATTTTTTTGGCTTTCTGATGTATGAACAGTGTGTATGCTCTCCTTTCAGGCACAGATCAAGATCTCCGGGAGAGGGGGATGGGAAGGATATAAAGAGATTTTACATTCTCCTGCCTATTTCAGTGCCACTAGTCTGAATGGCATTTGCTCCCGTGTCATGCAACGCTGTCATGGTTGCTGTGCAACTCCATCTCCCCTGCCAGTTAATGGGGAACTTTGCCTGCTTGTGCTTAGGCAATATTTTTATGTTATTTCAACAGTTGTAAGAATCAAAAATCTAATCTTCTGAAGGATAAAAAAAAAAAAAAAAAAAAAGCTAAAATGTTGTTTGTAACATCTCCTGTCCCACTAACTAAGCTGTGGATGGGTGTCACTTGAAAGAATGAAGGGATAAGAATAGAAGCAAAGAGTTAATTTTGATATCATGCCCGCTCATGGTGAGGCTTTTGCTGCTTTTCATGTTTGTGAGGAGCCAATCATGCTTTTTTTTTGGAGACAGGAAAGACTTGTGCCCTGATCTCCAGCACTATTTAAATTTCCAGCAGTACCTCTGTAATTTTGGAGTCCGACCTCCGGTTTTTGCTCATTCGGAAAAATGTTATGAGGCAGCTGGTGTTCCATAGCCTGCTCACAAACTGCCACACTTGCAGGTTTGTTCATGAAAATGTTGTTTCCTTTCTTGTCAGACACCTGGTACTGGGAGATTCAGATTCTCTTGTGGGATCAAGGCCTTCTTCCTAAGGGAGAGCTATCGCCTAGATCAAGTGAGGTTCTGGGGGAGTCACAGCACACCAGCTGTTAGCTGCTTGTAAGCGTGAAGTGTGTTGGAGTACAATTTAATGTTTGCTGTGGATCAGGCAATTTAGCTCAAATGAGATATTTTCTTACTTTTCTAAAAAAATAGAAGTAAATATTGGATTATGTAACATGTAAACCCCGTTCCCTGAGGGCCTAACCCAGTACTGGCAGTTCTTTACTTCAGTTTTACATTTCTGACCATTCACAACATGTTTATATACATAACATTCTGAAGTGTTTTTCTAGCATTTTGGGGTTATCTAGATGGAACACCTGTGGCTGGAGTCACAGGTATTCGATATTATGATGATAAACATTAGTATTCAAAAACTCTAAGATGAAGAAAGGGATTGGAGATGATGTTGAGAATAATCTACTCACAAATATTGGAGAAGTATTGATTTATCTTATTTATTTATTCATTGGTATGTAAGGAGTCCATCCCTGAGGAATTTCCACTGATGGTGCTACTTTGGCAATTATGTGTCAAAACATGGACTGACCCCATGTCTTAGTACTCCAAAGAGAGATGGGGGTGGGATGTGCAGGAACTGGGATAAAAGCAGGACAAGGGGGAAGAGAAGAGGATAAGGTGCAGCAATAAATAAGGACACAGAGGAAAGAGGCTGGGGTTTTTGAAATGGATGAATACAGAAAGGGAGAGATGTAGAGTGGACAGGCAGGCATAGGTGGAGTGGGCAAAGTGTTTCCCAGAACCGGGGAAAGGGTAGGACAAGGGAGAAGGATGAATAGGAATGAGGTGAGGGCAGAGTGCTGCTGAACTTCACTGTAGTGCACATGAATACCTCTGTACTCCCTCGGCTGCATGTATATATGTCACCCTCTCTGGCTTTTCCACAGTTGATGACGACTGGCTACTGTTATTTTTAGTGCATCTGTAGTGTATGTGCTGCTGGCCCACGTGAGGGCCAGCCTGTTTCTTTCTGGGGAAAATACTGACATTGCAAAACAAAGCGTTCAGGTGTTAAGGATCACAGACACGGACATTTCTGATTAATAACATGCTGTCAGGCTATTTAACTTTTCCCACAGGATGCATTATTCTGGCTTCTATAGTAACACAAACCATGGCTTTCAGAACTACTGTCCCCCTACTTGCAGAAGTAGGAAACACAGACCTTTGAACAGTGCTGATAAGGTATCTTTCTGAGGTTATCAGAATTAAAAGATGCTGAGCTGGGGTGGAAAGAGAGACAGGCCCACAGCCCAGGTCTGAACAACTTCTCAGGATGTTCTGGTAAAACATGGGAATGAAAGAGGGGACCCCGAGTGAAATGCTGGGTGAATTAATCCCAGTGGTGCCCTTTGTACCTTGAAGGCATTGTTGGAATCGAGAGATGCTGCTCAGAAGGACAGACCTAGTGTATGAAGAAAACCACAGGAAGTAAGTCTCTAGAGTATGTGAGTTACAGCCCTGCCTCTGCTACAGTATTGCTCAGTAGTGGTTTCCTTTTTATTATTATTTTGTCACAGTGCTGGCTAATTTTTCACTTTCTGCTTTCTGGCTCCACTTCTGCATTTTGTTCTATTCAAATTCCAGGGCTCAGTTCTTCCTTGACAGTGGGATGGATGAGGAAAAGCAGGGAGTCACTTGGCTTTGCCTGCAGGGTGTCCTTCTGGCCCTGGCGCTGCGCCTGTGTACACAGAGGGATCCCCAGCTCTGCAACTCTCTTCTGGTCCCTGTCTGCTCTGTTAAGCCCCAGAGCTCTCCCCCCAACCTGCCTGTGTAACCCAAGCCTGAGTAGCAGGGGATGGTTACAAAACACGTTGTTTGTACATCTCAACTGCATTGATAGCGGGGTGCTGAAAAATAATTGTTCTATAGAAGTTCCTTCTGATGTATTAATGATTACAGTATTCATCAATGTAATTGCCAGCTAAAATTGCACTTTGTACCAAATCTCCAGGGGCTCCTCTTTAATTTGCCAAGTAAGTGTGAGACATTCTTTTTTTTTTTTTTTTTTTTTTTTTTTTTTGAAATATTTTCTGTCAATGACGTTGTTATAGGCAGTGTGGGGAGCTATATCTGCCTAACCACTTCTGATCCTGTTTCCCCATTAGAGTAAATGTACAAGTAGTGACGTGGCAATGGATTTGGTAAAAACATTGTGGAATCATGTTTTTACTATATAACAGTCAATTGCTATAAACTGACCCACCACCATGGACTTCATTTGAGCGACTTCAGACTCCAGCAGCCAAACATTTAGCTTGTAGTAATCTTGTTGAAAATCAGTAGGTTTACAGACAATACCAAGCAAAAAGTGCTGAGTTCAATACCTGTGTTAATCCTGGTAAAAGGGATTACAGAAGCAAAGATGCTAACTATGAGTGACTACTCTGCTGAGATGAAGAACAAGTTAAAAGGGCATGATCTCTTGTGCTTGCCTCAGGAATCATTGAATAGAAGTTATTTTCCAGTTGTGAGGGTAAGCAGAGAATAATTTAGGCTTTCTAAAAGACACTGTGGCTTAGGGAGAGAAAGACGTCGACCACTGTGTGAAACAGTGGCTAGATGGATATGTTCATTTCCTCAACTCACCTTCAGATGAATAACTGACATATCCATCTAGCCACTAGGGGAAATAGATCATCAACTTCATCCCTGAAAGGCTTGGAAGCACTTGATTACTTGTGAGTTTCATAGTAAACTAGTAGATTAGATACTCCTGCCCATGTATATAGTTAAACCCTCAGATTTCTTGAGGGTTCTGGGGAGGAAAAAGGGATGAAGGGGTGAGGAGACAGTGTACAGCCCACAACTCATGGTCAGTAAAATCTAAATGGTGTATAGGTCATATCTTCTTATTCAGATGATGATATATTTTGCAGCCTGTTAGAAAATCATTTGCATAAAGACACGCTTGAAATGAACTTCAGAAATCTAACCCATTTTCAGAATATGACTGAAAAAAGGAATGAGAATTTGGTGTGCCAACATTTCAGAGAAAAAAAAAAAAAGCAGAAGCAGTCTTTTGTCAGTACTGGGGATTAGCAATTTAAATAGTTCAATCTTTAATCCAGGAAACTAGTAAAATGAGGCCAATTAACATTTGCAGGACACATAAAATATTTAAAGTAGTAAGGGGCATGTTTTCAGAGGCATTCATATCTCTACTAAATGTGTTCTTTTTTTTCCCTAGATGGCTTATATTTTTAATGCTTATGCTATATGCTCTCAAAGGTTAAGTAAGAGTTCATTCACTGTGGTTGTGTAGAGAGGACTACTGAGTGATTTTCTTCATCTCAATGCACTTTAGTGCCATCGGCAACCAATTTCTGATTTCCTGATATTGACATTCTGCACACTGAAACCTGTGTCAATAGGACAAGAATGGTACATTCTCTATGTAGCTCATGGTTAAGCAAAAGCACAGAGATGATGAGTAGGATTTTTGATAAAGATGGTTACATTTTGATTATAGTTACCTAAATATTATCTTCTTATCATAGTGATTTGATTGAAGGATGGTAGGACTAAGAAGTACAGTCAGGCCTTCCCAAAAAATTCACATGGTAAAGAAACACTGAACTAGATTTAGTGAGCTGTATGTACTGAGAAACACAAATGACTTGAGGAGCACAAGATCAATACAGGGGACAGAGTTGAGTGAGATATGTCTCCATGTATATTACATGTAACTTTGTGACAACGCAGTTTCCAGGTTAGCAGCTGGGCCATTCGTTCACTGGCATAATTAAAAATATATTCCCATTGTACTATATTAATGCTTCAGTGTACCTTCAAGTGAGACAATTTAGTTCTTGTACTTGATGACAAGTGGATACCGAGGTTTTTATTTATTTGTTTTCTTTGTGTTGAAGTGTTGAAGGTAATCTGAAATAATGCATGTACTCTTTTTATATAACAAACCAAACTCTTAATATTTTTTCTCTGTGCTTTTTTTCAAAGAAGATAGTTATTTGTAATTCTGTCAACCCAATATCTTGTTTATTAAAAACATTTTCTTCTCCCCATGGTAACAAGAAAACAACAGTGGAGAAGAAACCTTGAAATACAGATTTCAATCAAATGTAGAAAAATTAACTAAACCAAAAATAATAAGAGAGAAAAAAAAAGAAAAAGAAAAGAAAAAAGCAATAAGCGCATTCGTATTCCTGTCCAAGTAGAATTATGCCATATCTGGTACAAAACAGCTGAAATATTAAAAGAAATTTAGTTTGTATGATAGTGTTCCTTTAGGCTTACTTTCTTGTTCCTGCACTCTTTATCTTTTAATGCAATGCGATTCTGGCTTTTACTGTATTGTTGTTGTTGTTTTCTTTTAATGGATAAGAAATAAGAATGAAAGGTTGGAAATGGCTCTCGTACACAAAAAAGCACTCCCTGTTGAAGAAACCCCTTGATTTTCATGTTTTCTTCCTTTGCTGTTCCAAAACAAAACCTAAAAGTGTATGTCTCATAATCAGTCATTTTAGGTTTTGCATTATCTAGGATCACTGTTATACATATAATATTCACTGGTACACTAATGGGGAGCATCTCTTGCTATCTTGCTGTTCTTGCCTCTGCCTCTGTTCTGTCCAGCCAGTGCAGCCAGTGAGAGCCTGTTTTGCTTTACACATTCTATCTGCACAGGCTCTTATGTGCTTAAAACCTAAGAGGGGATGAGGAGTCCATCTTCTGAGGCTTTAAGATTTGGCCTTGATCCTTCAAAGTATAAATATAGGGCTTTGAATAAAATCTGTATATTTCTAACAAAATTTTTATTTTTCCTTTTTTTTTTCCCTCCAATTTTAGGCTTACTTTAACCTTATCATGTCCCATGGACTTGAAGAATTTTCCTATGGATGTACAGACATGCACAATGCAGCTAGAAAGCTGTGAGTGTCCGATTGCTTTGCCTAGTAAAAAAAAAAAAAAAAAAAAAAAAAAAAAAAAAAAGAAAAACAAAACCAAAAACAAGTCTTATAATAATTTTGGTCATTTGGTAGTATTTACATTGCTATATTTGTGTGGTCGGAATCAATATTCCTCTCCTGCAAGGGAAAGTCCTGGAGGAAATGTGCATTAACTAAAATGTTGTTCCCTACTCTATGCTGTTCCAGCTCCTTTTTTTATTCTCCCACCTGTCCCATCAGGGCTGTGTCACTTCCAGGAATAACCACAGCAGTGCCATACCTGAGAAAACATATCTCAAGAAAGTAAGAACAAGTAGGTCACAGCCAGGGATGGGTTATGTCTGATCAAGACGAATCACAGTCTTCTGAAAAATGTGAGCAACATACTCCCTGAAGCAGAGATCTGTGATTTCACAAAATCATGGAATGATTGGAAAGGATCTCTGCGCGCAGCTGGTGCAACCCAGGGCAGGGTGCCAGGCCCATGTCCAGGTGGCTTTGGGAAATCTCCAAGGAGGAGACTCCACAGGCTCTCTGGGAAACCTGTGCCAGGCTCCATTATCCACACAAACAGAAGTGCTGCCTGGTGTTCAGAGGGAACCTCATGTATGCCAGCATATGCCCATTGCCTCTTGTCCTTCGCATGGACTTAGTATGAGCCAGCATGTGTCAAGCCACCTTGTTTTTTTAATTTTTATTTTGGTTTTGTTTTGTTTTGTGGGGAAGAGATAATGGGTTTATCTATACAAGTATGGGCTGCATGTTGTTACTCGTCTTTGAGGCTGGAGGTTGAACGCAGCTTGTTTAGTTTCCTCATAGCTGTGTGGCCACTGAAGTTGAAAAGAGACTTCAGAGAGCCCAGGTGTCTCTCTAACACTGTCACACCTCTCTGGTACATCACAGGTTTACAAAAGCTGCAGACCCACTATCACATATTCTAGAAATCCTGGTTTTGTTCTGCCCAACAACTACATAATCAGAGAATGATGAAAAGTAAGCAGAATGCTGGCTTATACATAGACAGAGGAAAATGCCAACTCATTTGTAAATAGTATCTTTCATGGGCCATAAAAATTATTCTTAGTGGCAAACCAAGACAGTATTTCAGAATTTAATTACGTTACTTATTTGTTGCTCTTAACATAGAAGTAATACAGTATTAGTAACAAGCAACTAATTGCAATTGTGCTGTAGTTAATCAGATGGCTTAAAATTATAGATAACATTTACTGGAATAATTAACATATTTCTAAGCCATAGTAATTCTTGCCTTCAAGGTTTTCTGTTAGTTACTATGTAATGAACTCTCATTTCTTTGTTGTAGTTGGCTACACTATGAATGATCTGATATTCGAGTGGCTGAGTGATGGACCCGTGCAAGTTGCAGAAGGTTTAACCTTGCCACAGTTCATTTTGAAAGAAGATAAAGAACTTGGTTATTGCACAAAACATTACAACACCGGTGAGCATTATTCTGTTGTTGTTGCTTTTTTTTTTTTTTCTTCCTGTGAAACGGGAAAAGATGGGTAAAGTTAAAAAAAAAGAACAACTATTTTTAAATTAAAATTGGATTCAGCCACAAATATTTTAAATCTGAAAAATATATCGTTTTTATTTTTGTTTCCTTGAATGGTTTTTGTTTTTCTCCCCAAATTTCCTTGAACATCATTAAGGATACTCTCATACATATGCCCTAATATTCTAAAATCTTTAAAATCATTATGGTTTTAAAATCTTAACAAATGTAAAAATCTCATCAGTCTGATTTCCTCAAAATGAAGCTTTCATAACAAACTAAATGTTTTCTTTAATATTGATAAATCAGTTTTAAAGTACTGATTTTTGAGCGTGATTTCTTTCTTCATTATATCAAAATGCCAGTGAGGAAAAATATCAACTTTTCACCAACTTTTGTATGAGGTCTAATTTAAGAGATGTAGCATTTGAAATGGCACTGCTGATCTGAGTAGAGTGCAAACATAAAATGGAAAATTGTTTAATAATCTTGTTCTTTTCCTAGCTTACCTTTTTAAAAGTTTCAAGTGTATTTTCTGTCTTTATCTATACAAGCAGGGAGAGGTCTGTTAAAATTTGGATTTATCTGCTTGGAGTCTAATTAATAAGGACAGTATTCAGAGAACAGTTTGCTGGATGCTTCCTGGGATTACATATAATCCCTGTCATCTAAAATAGGGTTGTTTTTTTTTTCATTATTTCAGCATAAGGGCCAATCTGCTTGCATCAAAGACATTTGTTTCACTCTGTGAAATAAAACAACATGAGATGTTCTTCCCCTGTCAAAAATAAAGCCATATTCTTTTCTTATGAAAATTACTGTCTTTAGTTTTTATAAATGCAGCTTCTCATTTTAGGGCCCAAAGTGCCAAGGAAGGATTTTTTTTTTTTAATTCCACAGTCCAAAATACGTGGAAATCAGGACTGTTATTACTACTTGATTTTTTGTTCTCATATCTTAAAGGGATAATCAGGACTAAATTCCAATCAACATAATTTGAGTACTTGAAATATGGCCATTGCAAACTTCAGCTATCTCCTGCTCCATGACTCAAGCTCTGAATAAATGTGTTAATCTGCTTTTCTAGTTGACGCCCAGGTAGCCATTTTGCAGTGTGAAGTAAGAGAGGAAGGAGAACATGGACAATAGTTTTCTTGTGTACTCATTGAGGTTCCCATGGATGATAAAAATGCCAGTTAGTAGCTCCCACTTCATGTATTTCAACAAAATATCTGTGTAATTAACAGAAGATTGAAGTAAGTATCCTGGAAAGGGGAAATGAAGTGCAGGATTCATGCAAAATAAACACCTATGTGTGTTTACATTGCTGTCTTTTCTGAGGTATGCTCCTTCAGGTTCAAGGTGAAATCAAAATATGGATGAAAGCTACGTTACTCAGCCTTTTCATCCCACCCATGCTGCAAGGAGCTCTGCTCAGGTTGTGCCATTGGAATGTGGGGAGTATTTGACAGCTTGGGCTACACTAACACCATCACCATCACAAGTGGAACCCCATCTTTGAAAAGACCAGAACCCTTCTGTTTTGGGAGTCCTGATGTACCACTGCACAGGTCTCAGAACCTGAGTCTGTCTTTGGGATGATGGGTCAGGTCACTGATATCACAACTTCTGTCTTTCCAGATTACTCAGTTTTTCTCCCCTCTTCAGTTTGCCAAATTGCCACTATGTTGTACTTCGTGCCAACTCTCACGCCCCTCTGAACCTGCCATTCAGCTTTGTGAGAGACCAGAAGAAAAGTACGTTTATCACAAAAAAAAAAAAAAAAAAAAAAGGGGGAAAAATTCTCCTTTCACCCACAAATAATTAGGAATGCGCAATGCATCTCAGTGCTTTTGCCCAACTGACAGAACAGAGGGTCATTGAAATAACTAGTATGATGTTTCACAAATTACAGACATTCTTGTATTTGGGTTCGTGAGCCTTGAGTGAGAGCCTTCATATAACTAAAACCCCAGGTAAGGCACACCGATTTGGAAAGCAGCAAAAAGTGATTGGATTAATGGTGAGCTGCTGCAGCTCAGGATGTTGCATTCCCCACAGCATGGCTATCTGTACTTTCTTAAAATTCTGTCCTCCTCTACCCATGCAGAGTAGGTATTTATTGTATAAAAAATCACTTACCTACCACGAGAGATTGTTGAGGATTTCCTGGCGTTAGATTTTTGGTGAAACTCAAAGTCAGCTTTAAATTGATTCTGCTATAAGAAGTAATCCACAGACACAAGTAAATGATGTGATCAGAATGAAAAGGAGTTTAATCTACCATAAGACATTAAGACTAATTTCTTACAATTCGTCTAATTATGTTTGTTTTATCTAATGCAATTAAAAGAGCAAAATGCTGTTGTCCTTTAACATTAAACTCTGTATTTGAGCAAAACAAAATCTTATTACATTTTAAGAAGAAAAACAACATTCTGTTTTCTAGAGGTGAAACAAATGCATGTTTTCTCAGTCAATGTGAAGAACTGAGTACAGTCTGTTTCAGGGACTCCATGTCCCTCCCACTCTTGAGGTCAACAAATGGCTGACTCATAGCTTTAGGTTATGAAACAGGCTTCACATGTAGTTTATGTTCAGAAAGCAAGATAAAACTGTGCAAAAAGCATTCATGAGAGTAATTTCATGTTCTAGGAAAGTTTACATGCATTGAAGTCAAGTTTCATTTGGAGCGTCAGATGGGATACTATTTAATCCAGATGTACATTCCTAGCCTGCTGATTGTCATTTTGTCCTGGGTTTCTTTCTGGATCAACATGGATGCTGCTCCAGCAAGAGTCGCACTGGGTATCACTACAGTTTTGACAATGACCACTCAAAGTTCAGGATCAAGAGCTTCCCTTCCAAAAGTAAGGAAATTATTTTGTACCACTGGTTTGTTATTACCAATAAAAATTACAGTACTTTTGAAGTTTCTTAACTATCAACGTAAGAATGTGTCTAATAAGAATAACTGAGAAAGTGGTGTCAACATGATGCTAAACTGTTGCAATATCAATGCGTATGGATTAATTTTCTGTTGGTTTATGGGATTACCAGAGGGCTCAAAGCGATGGATTTTTAATGAGTTACTGCAAGCTTTGTAACTTAGGCATCAGCATGCAGAAAAGACTTTCTGAAGTATCTAGATACTTGTCTGGATTTCTGAAACCACTTTTCTGAAAACTGGATGTTTTATCTGGCTTGGGACTTTATGAACTCCGTCTAGTCTTTTCTGGACTGTTAGTCTCCTGAATATCATGACATGGCTAGTTATGACTCTCAGTCAGGTGGATATATAAGCATACACACACATATATATATAATACATATGTGTGACATATATACACCTGAAAGATATCTCTGGAGAATATTTTCAGAGAATTCCTGATGTCTTTCCCTGCTTCATGGTTAGATCAATCCATGTTCTTATTCAAGTGATGCCTGCAGTCCTTCGTCCAACCTACATGCAAAAATATCCTCTCACTTGAATTTTGTGGTCTTTCTAATCCAGAGCAGTTGCTGTAGATGAGAATACAGATTACAGAATATATTATTTGATTAGACAACATAACAACAAGCATGGGGACATCTTTAATGCTTCTGTTAATAGCATTCTCAGTAGAATTTATATTGCATGCTCAGGTTTTGTACAGTTTTCTGGAAGAGAACTCAGAGGTAGATCAGTTAACAACAGTCTGTGGAGTCATGAGAGACGATCTCTGTAGAATCCTCTTTTCAGCTGCCCAGAATCACAAGGGCTGGGATTATAAAACTGTGCTAAAAGTAATGAAAGTACAAATGTTGAATGTTTGCATAGCATATGATCCATTCCAAAAGGCATGTTGTATTTTGTTCTGCTTTACCCTCAGTATTATATTCAGTCTCATTCCAAGTACTGTAATTTGTTAAAATTGAGCTCATATGGATCAACTTTAAAAACTGCACAGATTGTGTTACTCTTCTGTTGGTACTGAGAAAATATCACTTAAAAATCTGGTGACTAGAGCAGTTGGTTCAGCTTCACTTGTTCACTTGGAGCTATGTATAGTTTTCCATGAAAACTAAAAATATTTTATATATTAACACAGAATTTCAAATTGATACTTTCTTAACATTTGTTCAGTCGGTACTACCAAATGAACACTCTGGGAAGAAAGTCAACAAAGAGATAATCTTGGCAAGAACCATGCAGGATCTGTAGATAGCAAGCTCATAGTCACTGAAGATTGTGTCTAGATGGTACAACTCAATTCCATGCTGATATATTCCAGCTTTCTTCCAAATTAACTGACTTCAGAATTAGAAGTGGTGCCATTACTGTAGTGGAGCTTTCCACCCACATTTCCATCAGAGCAAACATACCCTAACAAGAAGCTCTGCAATGATAGCACATCCATAAAGATAATGCTTTAGAAACACTTCATGGTATGCCTTTGATCCAGACAAAATATTTATCCTTTCTGAATTCTGTCTTGTTTGAGTTGAAAAGCATTTGCTGCATAAGTTTCTGGGCTTCTGCTGAGTAGAAGAAATATGAAGATCCAGAATATGTTGACTGTAGTAGTCGGATTATTGGGAAGGTTCTTCTCTAGCTTCAAAATCAAATAGGTTTATCTCATCTGGAAGAGGTGACGTTCTGGCCCTATCCCGTCCTCTCCTAGTTTTCTCTGCTGTTCCTTTGTCAGAAGACATGTACCCCACCAGAGAGCACAGCACATTTATTTCAGTGGGGCTGCACCTCATTGTTGCATTTTCATTTTGTGAATTCAATCAAGCTGTGTCTGAAGAATCTTGGGACTGTCATGAACCAATATGCTTCAAAACAAGCTTTCTGTGCACATTTAAGTAGTACATCCATGTTTGTATACAGGTCCCTGTCAGCAGTATCCAATTCCTTACAAAAGGAAGGAGAAAGTTTTTCTTGCTGTTGCTGTTGCAAGAACACAGCAATTTTAAAACCCTATCTGTAGCTTAGTATAAAAATTGTATTTCTTAATAAAATCTGTCCAGCTGAAATGCATTTAGAAATAAAAATATGAAAATAATTGCTTCAAATCAGTGTTGAATCTGAAGTCCCAAAATGGCTCTTTAAAAGCAATGTTTATCTAAGTCCTGTCTACATATTGTCAAGATGCAGGAAGTTAGGCTGTCAATAAAACATTCATTTTAAAATTGCTCCAAGCATGAATATCTAAGAGAATCAGACATGACAGGATGGTTATTTTTTCAAGAGTACTGAAAAAACAAATGCAACTGTGCTTTGTGAGAACAGCCTGTATTTGAATAGAAGTTGTGTTCTTCCCCATTCTACCTTGTGCTCTATTCTTATTAACACACAATTAACAAAGCATCAACATCCACCAATTTTATGAGTAATTCCTTTATATGTATATAAATAAATTTAAAAAAAAAAAAGTGAAGAAGAATTATGCTGAGAAGAATCTTAGGGTTTTTTTTTGGTCAGTTTCTGTGTTACTATCTAAATGATGCAAGCGGTACATTTTAGAAGTAATTACTCACATATTGTTCTCAACCTCTACATGACATGACATGATAAATTTCTGTTTGCTTGAAATCACTCTTTTCCATATTAAAAACCAATATTCATTTTGATACACAGCTTTTCATAATGTTAGGTCACAGCAGAGCAGACATTAGGCTTCCAGATATTGAAAATTAAACATAAGTTCAAGACTGCTGAAAAGAAAGAAACTAAATCAGAGAATGAAAATACAAGGGCGACTTCAACAGTAATGCCTCCTGTTTTATTACGTTGACCTGTGGCGTCAGAGGGAGATGTTGGTGGTATGACAGTAGAGGCTGAGCTTTCCCAGAAATAACCCATTACATCTTGTTGCCATATGACAGATGGCAGCAATCTTATAAAATGGCATCTGACATGGAAATGAAGGTGTGTCATTGAATTCTTGAAAAAAAAATGGCACCCATTGACATTCATTGACACTCGCTGAACATTTCTGGAGACCAAGTACTGCATGTGACCACAGTGAGGAGTGGGTGGTGCATTTCAGCAGTGGTGACAATAACAGTGGGTCACCTCCACTGGTGCAGATTGTTACAAGCGTGGCATGCTGGCTCTTCTACACCACTGGTGAAAATGGATAGCTCATTATGATGACTATATTAAAAAATAGTGTTTTGTATCTGAGAATTTTCTCTGTCAAATAGTGTTATGGTACTCTTTTTAGCTGTGGTACTTTCCATGGAAATAAATAGGAGGCATTACTATCAGAGAAACTCCAGCTGGTTGTGTTTGCTACACTTAAGAGAAAAATCTAGGTAGCTTCTTTCAAATGAAATGTAATTATACTTCTCCAATAAATTTTCATAGTCCTCCTGTGGAGTTATTATCTTCATAGTATTTGTAATTCTGTCTACAGATACAGGGTCAAATTCTGATAACAACAAAACACTAGTGAAGAAATCAATGTTTTTTTTTTTTCCATTTATTTTTCTACGAAGTTGATTTCTTTCTTACAAAAGACGGAAATAAATCATGCAAGAGTTGAGAGCTCCAACAAACTACTAATGTAGGAGGCAAGAGCTGCAGTACATGTTTTAGAGAACATATGATCTTTTTTACTCTTTTCTACTCTTT
>PPHD01008079.1:0-19666 GCA_002909625.1 Bambusicola thoracicus | reverse complement strand
CTCAGGAGCCATGTACCTTCGTGTGCCAACCTGGAGAGACACAAACAGAACACAATTGCACACCGGGAACCAATATGCCCACTGTAACCGTTCTATTGAGATGGTGCTTATGATGAAAACGGTGCAGAGTAGCACTAACTTTTGTCAAGGATGAAAACCAGCTATGGCTACTTTGGCTTACAACTAAATCTTGAAGGTGCCTTGTATTCTTCTAGAATAAGAGGAAATGGTTTTGTGCTTCTCTTTTACACTTGGCCCTACAAAGGGTATTTATGTTTATGAATCAGGAAAGTCTGAATACAATCTCTACAAATAATTCAATGAGTTATCACCTCTGTTCCTTATTCCCTGCCAGGTTACAGGAAGGCCACTCATTTTTTGAGAGTTATTACAGTTGCACATAAAGATGCATAACTTGCTTATGCCTCTCCCCCTCACAGGGGGAGTAATGATACCAATGGAAAACCAATTTTGGAAAACCAATTTAAACCTAGAAAGTTATCTGAAGACACTTACACAAATCTGGATGTTAAATGGAAACTCTGGGGCCACCCCTGCATTCTGACCACAGCCAACGATGCAATTATGCAACGTGAATAAATCAGAGCTCACACAGTGTCCAAACATTGAGCCCCCACAATAATAGATATGCTTCTCTTAGACAGTGTCATTGAGGTTTTTTTAATCCTAACATAAGGATTTTATTTTTGTCCCTAACCTGAAATTCTGCCTCAAACAAAATAAATCTGGTTCTCCAGGAACCACAAAGCTCCAGGCTCAAGCTTGTGATTTAAGAAGCACGTGATACAAAGCCAGTTCCCTGCTGCATGGTAAGCACTGAGCTCATAGCAGAGGGACAGGCAATAAACTCATCTCCATGTGCTGCGTCTGTTTTGCCTGCGGTGGGAGTTGGTGATGGATCTCCCTGTGCTTATCTCAACCCATGGGCCTTTATCTCCTGTATTTTCTTCCCCTGTACTTTCGAAGCGGGGAAGTGAGAGAGTGGTGAGGTGGAGCTGAGCTGCCCTGCAGTGTGAAATGGGAGCAAAGGGGCAAGCAGTGAGACGGGCAGAGGACAAAAAGCTGTGATCTTTAATTATCTACAGAATTGAGCAATATTAATTCATCCTGTGAGAAGGTCAGAATTGCCCCCTCTCTTAAAGGTCAAAAAATAGGGTTGATAATACAGTATCCTTTGCATGAAGAATGTACAAATTATCAGTTTCTGTTCACACACGGTTACAGTTACGTTGTTTCTGTAAACGACCCATCTTTACCTGTCCATGTGTATCTCCTGCAGATTTTCCAGCCTCAAACTTTAAAGCTAGACCAAAATCAGCAATGCAAGCTGTAAGGTTGTTTTTCAGCAGCACATTCTTGCTTTTGATGTCCCTTTCAAGTTAAAGGAAAGAATTAGAAATTCAGAACATGAAATATCGTATGAAGTGATATATATACATATAATATAAAGAAATGTACAAAACCACCACTTAGAGTACATGTTCCCATCTGAAGGCATTCAGTATTACTTAAAGTTACAGACAGAAGTGTCTAAGTTGTTTCAAAAGCTATACTGTCAATTACTTCATATACTGCATAGGATACTCAAGTAACTGTGTAAAAACAGTTCCATTAAGTGCAGTCACCCAACTGCCCTCTATAAAACATCAGCTAACTTTCTGCTTAGGCCGGGCAGATTTTCCTTATTAGGCTCTTGATATGTACAGAAGGAAGTTATCACAGTCATTTTTGAGTACTTTGTATCTATCCATATTTCATGTCCTTTGGCTGCAAGTTAAACATTAACCATCAGCTGCAAACCCCCTACAGCACCGTACCTGTGTGAGATGGCGGGTTTATGTCCATCTTTTAGCCCTGGTATATCCTCATGGAGATAAGCCAAGCCTCGAGCCATAGTCTGAGCAATGTGACACAGCTCATTCCAGGAAACCACGTTAGCCTTGAGGAAGTCAGTTAATGAACCCTGCGTAGCAAAAAAGAAGAACAATTGTAAGATAAATTTCACTCCCATCAAGCCATAAAGAAAACCTCTACATAGCCTCCATCCTAAAATACCATCGTATGCTTATCTGCCTTCCTCAGTTTTCTGATAAGTCCTATCATTACACACACATCCACTGCTAGCTTAAACTACAACAAAAAATTAACCTTTGCATCATCTCTGCCTGTGAACAGAACAGAGATGTGCCCATGTATCACTCTGATAATTGAACAGCATAAATCAACTCAAGTTCAGTGGCACACATGCCAACAATCTGCACATAGCCGCCCATATCAGAAATGGGAGCGAGGCTTACTCAGTTAAGTTCTTCACAAAGAAGACAACCCTGCTTTTTTAGGGTGACTTATGGCCTTTCCAGCCACAGGAAACTGCAGGTTAGATTCACCTTCAGGAATCTGCTCAACTGTGGACGTGCACCCTCTGAGCCCTGTAATTGACAGTCTCTCTTTTCTCCTGGACTGTAAATCCTACATCCATGTCATAGCTATAGAGTGAAGTACATACTCTGAATAGAGAGAGACTGTGGAGCAAAATCTAGTCAATAGAAAGCACTTCTCTTCAAACTCACTTCCACATCCCCCCACGTGCACCTGGATTTACAACCCAACTGGACATGTCACTGTGTCACAGGAGAAAAGCCAGCAGGAAAGGGTGGAAGGGACTGAATGCTGTCAGAGTGCAGAAACTACATTTTAAGAACAGTTTTTTTGTATTTTCCAGAGTCATCTGAGATAAACTCCCAGACAAAAACAAAAGGAAAAATATGGCAATATCCTCTTGGAAAGGCAAATCAGTTTGGTGTCACCCACTGACTGTGAAGGTCTGCCAAACATGTAAGCAGTTGATAGCTTTAATCTTCTCAGTGATTAAAGAAGAGGCATGAATGGGACAAAATGCCAGAACTGAAAACATGACACCACAATCTCCACGAGATGGAATGAATTCAGGCAAATTTAGATGAGGGACATGCAAACATAAACACACTGTAAGAAGCAGAAGGGTAGAATAAATATTTCTCTGTTTTGTAAAACAACTTCTTTATTAAGTGAAGACTGACAACAACCTTATCAGCTAGCTGAAAATAAACTGCAATCAATCCATAGCCTGCAAAAGTTAACACTAAGTGAAAGCTATTTCCATTTTCTTTAACTACCCGAAGGTCACATTTGCAACAAACCTTTTCGTGAAAAGCTGTGATTAACCACAGATCCACATCAATGCTCGTGCCTCGCTTCTCCGCACCGATGAACTGCAAAATATTGTCGTGCTTCATTCCAGGTAGGCTGTAAATTTCATATTCGTTCTGCCACGACTGTTTGTCCTTTAAGCAACAAACAAAACCAACACCAAACACAATGTTAATACCACAGTCAGAAGACGTTCTCTCTCTGTTAGACATTTCCTCCTGTAATTCCTTGTGCAGGGCTAAATGGGCTGTCAATATGACAAAAACCTACTTTTTTTTAAATCAAATCAGGGTTTATTACCTATTGGAAAGAGTAGTGAAAGCACAGTGTGCACTGTTAGCATTTTGAGAGCATTGTTTTAAAATCACCAATATTTAGAGACGGTATTCGGTATTAAGTATTTAGAAACAGCACTGGTGCTACAAACTACTTCACATTCACAAGAACAGGAAAATGGTCTCTCTTCACATATGTCGCATATTCAGCATAGTGGAAAATTGTCTGAAGAATTAACTCTGTTGTGTTGTCTGAAAACAACACCAACTATCAGATATAGAAAGCACGGAAACACAGAGAGCCATAGATGTGGATTATAATCTATGCACTGCAGATCTTCACAAAGCTTCAGTCTCTACCCCAGGTAGCAGCAGTGGCTGTTTGTAAGTGAGGTAACACCTATCCTGGTATCGCTGTATGCGACCCTCCTGGTCTCTATGTAAATTTGCTCTTCATGTTGTGAGCACAATCTATTTTAAACACGGCTTTCAGAGGGCACTTGCTGGGAAGTCAACAGCATTTCATTTAATTGGAACAATCACCTTACAGGGTTGCATTTCAGAACATCTATTTACTGGCTTACATTCGCTCCAAGTACAACTTATTTGATCTCAAGTGATGGAAAGACATGTGAGAACAGCAGACAGTATTTAAGTATTCATGCTAAATAAGTATTTCTACTGTCTTTGCTTTATGGTTGCACAGAATTCACATTCTGTTGATATACGTTTTCTGCGTTTAATAAAACCCCACATGCTTTGGCTGAAGGTATTTCCCACACCTGAGAACGTCTCTGCAATAACTACATTTACAGTATGTGATGAAAGTTCTCTAAAACAAAGGGTTCTCACTGTGACTAGAAAACATGGCTTGCATCACGATAAGTTCAGCAACACAGGACATGAAGAACATTTGCCTACCTGGATAGGGAATATTTTGACTGCAACATACTCATTCAGCAGCTGAGCTTTCCACACACACCCAAATCGTCCCCTGGCTTTGATCTCCAGCAACTGCAGTGGCTTCAAACCCATCAGTGGTGAAGGCGGTGGTGGTCCAGGATCCTGAAATTAGGGAAACGCCATTAATTAACATTGCTATTACAGTACGTGTGATCTAGAAATAAAGGCTTGTAAACTGAGACTTGGTACCATACACCCAACCCTCCTGCAACAAATTCCCCCACACAAATCAGAAACACCACAGCAACTCTTCTCCACAGGAAGGAAAAAAAACAGACGGTGAGACATGCTCAGAAGTGATGTGCAAGCAACAGCATGACAACAGTTACAGTACACAACTGTCTAACTGGGTATAAAAGCACAGCAAAAATTTAGGGATAAAGATATTGCAGCTTCACTTGGTACCTTTTTAAGCAATGGAACTAAACCAAACACCTTTGATTTCCCTCACCCTGCCTCTACCACACTCTCCTGAGCTCTGCTCCCAGAGCCCCCCCAGCGCTGGGGCACAAGGCTATAAACCAGCACAAGCCTCCCAGCACGCAGTGATGTTTACCTTCAGAAACCACTAACCCACACACCCAGCACCACCAGCCACAGCCCCACACAGTGGGGTGAGGAAGCACAGAACCAATGCTCCTCTGCTCTCTGGAATGAGATTCCAGAGAATATCTTGTTCTTTGCATCTCACAATGTCTGCACCCGACTGATGGGCTGAAACAGCAGCCCCATCTTCCTTTTCTTCTCTCCATCCTCAATGGCGTTGCCACTGGTGATGGTACACGGGCAGACAGACAGGGGATGAACAGTGTTCATGGCAGCAGGGCTCAGCAGATGCCTTACATTACATGTGAAAGCAAGAACCTACAAATGAAGGTAGGTATTGCTCTTCAGTGATGCCTGCACTGCAGAATACAAAGTGTGCTGCTCAAATGTCCAAAATGTACAGTTCACTCCTGTTTTCCCCCCACCAACATCAGGAATTGGTGCATGTTAAAGATGTTTGCTGAACAGCTGTGGTTTTAAGTACACTCTACTGCTGGGAGAATGGACACAAGAGCTTCTGCATCCATACAAGTTCTGAGCAGTTTAAGTGCAGCACTAAATAACCACACTCTCTTGTTAAGCAATGAATGTATCCTTCTAAAAGGACTAATTTCATCAATAGTTTTCTATCCATTCAAATAAATTAATCAGAAATTGGTACCTGTAAAAATATGATATCGAAGTACAAACTGGAGAAGTTACAGTACTATCCCCTAAAAATTATGAAAGTCTTTTGCCAACACAATTGATGGATGCACAGATAAAGCTGTTACATCAACACAGCTGAGGTTAGGCTGGATAAACACAAGAGAAAATGAAGTTTAAGAATTAAAACCTGCTTCTAACACAAGATAAAGTTCTTGTTCCTGGAGCTGCTGACACACAGCCATGCGAGTTTCCACTCCTGTGCTGCCCTTCATTCGGTGCCAAAGCCCTTAACGAATATTTCAGGCAGCAGGACTGAAAGAGTTACAGAAATGGCAAAAATAGACGTGCAAAGCTAGAAACGAGATGCCCAAATTTACTCACCAAGACCTATTTTGAGTACTACAGAGCTGTTATTTTTAAGGATCCTGAGCACAGTGTGGCACCCAGAGATTGAACGCCACGCCATGACACAACTTGTGTGGCCAGGTTTGAACACACCTGAACTGCAGCACCCATCACAAGAGGAGGCGGTCTCCCCATGTAAAAACCAGCCAGCAAAAAGCACTGCTCCCTGCTTTCCCTTTAGCCCGCATGCAGTACTTTCCAGCTATCCAAGTTCTGCATTTCCCAGAAAGTCTGAGCATTTCAAAATGTTTTCCCACTGCGTTATACAGCAACCTTCTATGAAATCAAAACTTCCTGCTCCTTGTGAAGGACTGTCATATCTGCACACACACAGCAAAACAGAAAGGAGAGCTGCACTAACATAAATAGTTTTTGGGCTTCCCAAAGTGAGTGGGATATGGATCTGAAGATCAGCCAGAAGCATAACAGCTGGGAAACTACAAACCCATGACAAACACGACGGACTGGATGGACTGTTTAAAGGCTGCTCCAACACCACCCATCAGCACGTGAGTGCATCTCCAGTCACTCCCCTCACATGACAATTTAATCAGATGATTCCATATGTATAACAAAGGGAGGGGGAAAGGACCAGTAGCCCACATGTGGTTGTACAAAGACATTTCTCTCTTCTGACTCCAAAATAAAAACAAGTTCTTAAACTTCAGAGCCCAGGCACGTTCTGTGTTAACTTTTGCATTATTTCTCCTTGGTTACATTTACTCTACAGCTTATATTAGAACGTGGTCAACGAGTTCTTATTTCACTCTTTCAAGTTTGGGTTCATTGTCAATCAGATACCACACGAAAACCCAAACAGAGTAGAAGTCAGAACTCAAATTCTGTAATCCAGACTAAGAGTGACTCTGTGACCTGCATCTGAATGTTCACGTTTCATTCCCTACCATCTTTTCTCCTTTCCACCCCATAAATTCCCCCGTATTTTACAGTATATTACACACTCCCCAGACTGATACCAACAAGGTAGTAACTTGTAGTTATAACACTTATTTTTCTCTAACTGCAGTGAAGTCATTTGGAGCAAAACAGTACAAGGAACAGAATGATGATCCCCCAACAGATGTGAGATATTCAGAATATTTAGATAGCAACCTTCTATTTCCCTCTAAAGCATGTTCACAAGGCATTTCAGCTGTGAATGTGAGACCTACGTAGAACACATGCGGACAAGAGAAACTGAGCATTCAGACCACAGCTCAAATCTTTCTGGCTTTTCAACCAAACAGTAACGAGCGTGGTTCTAAATCAACAGTTCTCAGTTACTTGTAGCTTTTTAAATGAAGAACCATTAATTAAATGCAAGTAAAAATCACTTCTGGCCAATGATAAAGTCAAAATAGAGACTGCATGGTGACGGAGCACTTCTCTTCAGCTAACCTCTCTCCTCAAGCCAAACACCTCTGTTTCTCACACATGAACCACACCAGGTCACAGCACTGTGGGGACAGCCCAGTGCTGGGCAGGCCGTGTTGCTGCCCTGCAGTGAAGCAGAGGCTGCTCACACCTCCTGCCCTCCCTGAGCACAGCTCTGCGCCGCTCACAGGGCTGTGCTGGGCTGGATGTGGCACTGGCTGCAGTATTCCTGCTGTATTCCACATCGCTCCCTGCAGACGTGTAACTCCATAACCTGAGCAATCACAGTAGGCTTGAAGAAAGCCACAAGCAGCTGACTGAATCTCTGTTTTTCAACCCCGCATGCTTACAAGTTTCTGGTCTAAAATATTGAAGAAATGGAATTCATACCAAAACAACTTCTTACAAGTCCACAGAAAGTTCCATAACCATGAACAAACATCAATGCATCTTACCTCAATCATTATATGAAAGGCGTGCTTGTTGAGGGGGAAAAAACACAGGCAAAAGAAATTACTATTTACATCAAGAATGGGATGAGAAAACAGTTCATAAGAAAAGAGACAAAATAAATTGCTTGCGAATCACCAACAAAAATATCCATGGGGGTAGCAATACTTTTCTGTACTGATAACACAGCATTTAAAATGAGAAAAACAACACCATTGATATGTTAGCAAAGAAAAATAAGCAAAACCAAGGATTTTAATACAGACCATCAGCTGAATTGATCTCGTAATTAAGAACAGAAGTGTCCATTATTGGTGCCTACGCGAATGTTACTACAGAACAGTGTATAAACACATGCAGAACATACTTACAAACACAAGTTATGCAACTCAGCTCGTTATGCTCCCAACTGCACGGTAGAGGGCACTGTTGTATTTTATGTTCTAAGTTCAGAGACTACACTGTAATTAGTATCTAACTGTGGAAAATGGAAACTTTCAAGCCTGAGTTATATCCGAACCTCACTAATAGGTCTTCATACACTCCATCTATATCAGTGAATTTATTCAGTAAATCTGGCATGCTTGAACTGGAACTAGGACAAGTGAACCTGAAGATGCCACGTCCCACACATATAGGGTACAATTATAATGTTTAAGACTCGTTTCAAACAGATCACGAGACCACTGAATGAAATCTATAACAAAACTAGAAGTCCAAGAGCTCTATTACCGACACTTAAAACACACTTCAATGAGACAAGCTTGTTCACGCTGCCTCAAAGTAGGGAAGCTCAGAGATACCTCCATTCCTTCTCCTGAGCTTTTGCCTCAGTCACTTTCTGTGCCCTCTATAGGTTGATCATAGTGCAACAGTATGACACCCAAGGGATTGAAGCATTCAGCTGCCACGCAGCAGCAGTCATCCTCTCCTTCTCTCTTTGCCTTTACATTCTTCGGATTCTACCGAGCTGTGGCTAACAGCAGCCTTCTCTCAGCTCAAGAACTGTCTAAAACACACTTAGCATTATCTAAGTAATTAATAATAGAAGGGCTGAAGCTTTTCTTGAAGTTTAGATTAGCTGGGGTCTGATTTATAGCTTGCTGTCACATGGGTGCCAGGAGCAGCCCTCCTGGGGCAGCCAGCACAGCCACAGGTGAGGCTAAGACCCCTGAGCCCAGCACTGACCCCACAGCCCTTGTACAGCCTGCAGATACATCGGGCACTTCATCAGAGGGAGAAAATGCCATAAGAAGAACTAAAAACCACCTTCAACCAATTTTCTTTCTCTGACTGGTGGTCCCAGTATGACAACAGCTGTTCAGTGTACGCAACTCAGACACTGCAGCACAAACTCCAGAACCCACGAGCACTGACTTTCCTGCTCCAAGCTGCCCATGTTCCTTCGCCTGAAACAACAGCCAAGCAAAACAACAACATTGCTCCATCTTTGAATCTGATAGGGAACAGCCTCTGCCCAGGCTGACAGCCACATCTGTTATATGCTCACATTTCTACTGAAGCAGCAGGTGAGTAAACAAGCATTGCTCGTATGAAATGATCACTCAACAAATTTATTTCCTTGGGCTGCAAAAGAAAGTTATTAAAGAGTAATTTTTCAGTTTGTTTGCTGCTACAGTCCTCCAGTTCCAAAGAATCATGTAAATTCCTCAGAAATAAGTAAAAAGGCACAGGAATCCAAACTTTTTGCTCTTAGCATAATGAGAAAATACAAATATGGAATTCTGAAGTCCTATTCCGATCCCCACATCACTCTCCTAATGAGATTGCCTCCCCTTCCCAGACCCTGCCACATTACATACAGGACAACTTTCAAGGAGATTTATGCATGCTGTAGAAGCACACTGTAGACGTTCTACTATTAAGACCGTTGCCTGTCCCTTCAGATACAGACCACCAAAGTAGAATTTTCATTAGATATCCAAGTATCAGCAGGTTAAGCAGTATCTGGCTATTACAAAAATGTAAATATATTCATTTCAGCAATTAATGCATCTCTTAAGGAATAAAAGCTGGGAGCAATTGAGAGCCCCACAGAACAGCCACCATCCCCACCAACACAGAACTTAGTGTTTAGAATGGGAGCAGGGAAATGGCTGAGAGATCTCTAACTACCTGGAACAAAAACCCAAGCAGTCTGTCTGAACTTCAGACACATCACAGAGATCTTCATAAACATGATGTTCAAAATATCCAACTCATTCCCTTGTTCCCAACTAGTGCCTTAACTATGACATCTGCACGTTCACTTACGGTCCCTCAACTTCTTCAGAGAATGTAAAGTAAAAAGAATTGTTCTTGCATAGCTGAGAGGTATCAGCCTGAAACACTCAGGAGAGCATATCTAAGGATACGCAGCACTGGACTTCATGATGGAAAATTACTACAAAGCTCCCAAAGGTTGGGTACCTGATTGCACACTTGCCAGAAATCGCTGTCTCAGCCCTCCTGTGATTGCTCCAGAGCTCAATCAAAGCCTATCATCTCTGAACAAGTGTACCTGAGCTGGGTATCCCAGCACCATAATCAAAGGATGGCGTCAGAGCTCCCTCCTGTGTCACTGCAGCTATTGATTGGAATCAGTTCTAGAAGAAATTCTCATTAGCCCTGAAGGTACAAATGCATCATCACAGAATATGAAATCATGCACACTTCAGGCAGTCCCAACCTAGGGCTCCTTTGGTTCTTTTCAATACTAACATTGCCACTCATTTAATGTTAATGATTCATCAACGACCGGCAAGCACCCAACCTTAACTCTTTCCTAGCTAGCCAAAGGCTCCAACCCATCCTGTACCCACGATTCAAAACAAGTTTTTCCCATGTCCAACCCCCAGCTTTTCTTTGTTGATCCCATCTGCTTTCCCATCTCACACAGCTGCGTATTTTTCAAGTAGCTATAAACCTTCCTATGTCAGGAACATGTTCTTGATAAAACCTCTCTCCCTTTCTAACCACTCGTTTTTCAAGTGTTTTAATGGTTCTATTAAAACGTAACAACAACAGAAGTGGCTGGAAGAGCAAAGTGGAAAAAACCTCAACACTTCATTTTGTCATCCTCCTTCAGCACCCAACAGCAATTTTCTGAGTGTGGTCAAGGGACAGATTGTCCCAGAGATTCTGAGAGCACCGAGTAGATTATCTGGTGTGCTCAAACTTAAATTAAGGAATTAAAACAGCAAGTGAGCATCTTTTCCAATGCCAACCACAACATGTTTACTCACTAGTACCTCCACTTCCATTATTTTTTAAAAAATAAATCATTTTCTTTCATTATTATTCATCCCACGTTAAGTGGAACTGCTTTCAGTTCTGACTTCTTACAGCTGAAAGTGAAGTAGCAGAATCGTGATGAAGCTACACAGGTTTATTTGTACCTCAGCATCTTCAGGGAAAGTTGCACTGAAGGTGGTATGATGGTGATAGGAGCGACCCATCCAACACAGAGTACTTTCTGAGACTCAAAGCACTGAGTCCAGAGCCATGACCAGAGCAGTATCTTTGTAGCTGATTTATGTGCTCCAATTAAGTCTTGGTTTATATAGCACATGACTTTGGAAACAAGGCATGCCTTCCACATACGAGAAGGACCACTGAGGTTCATCCGTATGGAAGAAGTTGTAAAAAAAAAAATGAATCATACAAGATTAATGTGCTCAGTACAGGGAATACTGGGTGAAAGGCTACATAAAGCAAGATGTACAAGGTTAAAAAAGCACACGCCAAAGTCCTGTGTAACCCTCTGTGAGAAGAAATGGCAGTTCATCAAGCTTACTTTTATGGATGCATATGGAAGCAAGTGGCTTTTATGTCACTGAATAATACAGAGTGGCAGAGTTTAAACAGTTCATTATGAGCTTTTGATTTTCCAGTCACACCAAATAGGTCCAGATCAGGGCTTTCTTCTGCTCAGCGATTAAACACATGCAGCATCTTTGACCCAAGTAACTCCAAATGTTTCAGAAGAAAGCACAAAAATAGGCTAAGGAAAATGACATTATGCGAATCTACAAAGCTTTTTCCAACCCTCAGAACAGATGACTCTTATTTTAAAAACAACACAAAACAAAAAAAGCAACTGTGCGATCCAGTAAGATATTCATAACTTGGGCGCTTCACAAAAAGTACATGAGGTTAATTTTTCTTTGCACAGTATGGATGCAAAACGTTGGGAGCCACAGCTCTGTGAACTGATAAAAAAGAGAAGTGTTACTTGTGTCAGTTATGCTATAAAATAGGTTGTGGTCCTATCTATCGGATGACAGAGTGGTAACACTGCAGTCACAATTAGCACTGAGTGACAACCCTGGCCCATGCTCAAGAGATGTAAAAAAATAAATGAGCATAGCAGATCAACTCCCTGCCATCCACATTCACATTTCTACCAGGAAAATCAGCAGGACGCTGCAGGGAAACCTGAAGTGCACCTAAACTGAGTGAGAGCTTTAGCCCACAAAGGCCATAGTGCTTCATTTGCAGTGTACTCCGTGCTCATGAGTGAAAGTTAGCTGAGCTCGAGTAACTCTTTCTAGACAAAAATACACAGTTTCAAATGTTTAAAACACTCAGCTATCTTTCTGGTAAATGATCAGACATATGGACTATATGTTTGCTGCACGATAAGTCCTAACATAAATAAGAAGATGAAATAGCTCTGTCAAACTGTTTTACATAAACACGCATATATTTTGCAAACCTACATTTGCTAATAACTCATTACAGAATTTAAGGAGTGATAGATTTTCACAAAATTTGACAGCCAGCTTTAGCGAGACTGCAGACAGCATTGCACACAGTGCAACTGATGGGGGGGAGGCGAGACGAGACGCCTGCAGGGCTGGGGAGCGGTGGGACAGCGCTGGCCCCACATAGCCCAGTGGGTACAGAGCATGGCAGGAGTGAGCCAGAGCAGCTGCAGCTATTCAACTTAGATACAAAACCTACCTCTGCCACATTAAAATTGGAATAATTACCTGGACAGAGCTGCAAAGTGAGGCCAGTTAGGGTCAGAACTGCCTGCCTGATGCGCTGTGATCGTTTTGGTTTCAAAAGAAAATGAAGTTGTTTGCATTTTCTCGGACATTCGTCCTTTCTTTCATTTCAAAAATTTCTTCCAGCATATTACTCCATCTTCTTCTTTCCTTTTAAATCTACAAACAGTCCCTTTCCCTACAGCATAGTCACTGACCTTCTGTTTACCCACTCCTTCTTCTCCTAATTCTTCCAACTTTTCTTATTCTCCAGTGTTTCCTCCTCTTGATTCTCTCTCATTTCTCATCCTCCCCCCTTACTTTCTACAGACAGAAAGGTTCCTGGCAGGGCACACTGCTGCTCAGCACTCCCACTGCCATGCAGAACCTTTTATATCTCACACAGAAACTGATGTTTTCTAGTGAATATCTGATATGCATGTAATTAAACCATCCCACCGACTGCTACAGTAAGACTCAGAGAAGAATGCATTTGCCTACAGACTTCACTCATGCCCTACTTATTAAATATACTAATTAAAGTATTTAAATATTTGTTTTATGGTTATAAAGCTACTAATACTGTTCCCTCTCTTCCTGTTCCCCCTGCTTCCCATTGAAATCAGCTGTAACCAAATTTTAAGTGGGAAACACTGCTCTGCCGCCTATGGGAGAATATTTCTACCTTTTATTTCCATAATTTCATTTAGATTTTCAGGCAGAAGTCACTTTTCCTGACTTTCCACATCAAACCTTAATGCCTATTCACCACAAGATAAGAAAATGTTATTACACCATAAGTAGCTCATGCACCAACATATACTTATCCCAACAGATACAATCTAGGCATTAACTAACAGGTTATTACCCTATTTATTAAAAATTTATGACATGTCCACTCCTGTACTGAACGTAAACCATGGAAGAAAAGAGCTACAATAAAAAGGAAGAAGAAAACCCAACTTCAGGTTCTTGATGTATTTCAAGTACTTAATGTTTGGTTGCCTTTCTGACACTGTCTGCAAGTCAAGAAGGGAAATTAATTATTCACACAACTGGAAAGTATAAACTTAATCTTGCAATGAAGACTATGAAGATGGCGTAAAGACCCAAATACAGAAAAATGAAAATGGATGCAAGAGTTATGCTAACAGATCTACACGAGGTTGGTTTGTTGCAAGGTCAGGAAATGTACTCTTTTCCCTCTGAACTATGTCCTTACCCTTTGGCATGTAGTTATGTCCACTGCCTCCCCCTAAGCTTTTCTTCTCTGTTACTATGAAACTGAAAGCAAAACAATTTGATTTCTCAACCAGAGGTAATAATACTTCACGGAGCACCCTGACGTCAAGCATTAACACAGAAAAACCTTGCAGCAGTTGGCAGTACAGGGTAAATGCATGCAGCCCTTTTAAAACACAATCCTACCAAAAATAGCAAGTGTTTTACCTTCAGATAACCATAAACTGAACTGTCACTGTATGAGAGGTGAGGTATTGTAGCTGAGCAGTCACTGCACTGGCTTATGGAGCTCAAGTTCAAATCTGACTCCAAAATCTCAGGTGTGGGACCTCTCCTACTTCAGTTCTGAGGATTTTTTTGTCACAACCTCATTCCTGGATGACCTTCTAATCTCACCTGAATCTCTGGACACAGCTGAATAGAAGGAATTCTACTACATACTATGAGTTACACCTACAGGATCAGCTGCAGCCTAACAGCAGAAACTATGCACACGCAGCTGTAAAAGTTGGTTTTGATGCCATGGAGTCAGTTCACATTGCAAATATTAGGACAACTGTCTCAAAATATTTCCCAGGTAAAAGAGGAACAGTGATAAAATTGAGACATTTTAAGACAAAATATAACATGTGCATGAAGAAATAAGAGGAAAAAGATGATGGGAAGAACAGAGGCCACAAGATGAGCTCAGCCCTTGGACTATGTTTCAATTATATATTTTCTTTATATTCCCTTAATGATACCTGTAGTTCAGTTCCATGCTTTTTCTTCTTTAATAGCTATGCTTTTCCTGTTTCTATTTTCCATTCACTGCAAATTGCCATTAGGAATTAGCCTCTCTCCTTCATTTTTGTTGTAAGCTAAGCATTACAAAAAGCTCAGGAGCACATGAGAGCACCTGCACGCAACATGCACACAAGCAGTGGGATGTATGAACTTCCCTCACCTCTCAGCTATGTTAAGCTGGAACTTTTGATCTGTTTAGTTCCACACAGCCCCAAAACAGAGCTTTTTAAATACATCCTCACTCATGCAACAAACATCAATTAAAACACACGAAGCTATTAAAGTAGAAGCTGAATTATTTGCTTTTGCTGATACCAAGCACTGACACCTTTAATTCAGCAATGCAGCAGGAGGCCTCAGCCATGCAACAGATGCCCCTTTCGTTCTCCCATTTGCTTCAGACATGTTCTTTTTTTTTTTTTTTTTTTTAACCTTTCAAAAAAAATGAAGTCATAATGCAGCAACTTACTTGGGTTGGAACAAGTACTGGAGGATATGCTAGCTTGTGATGTCTGTACATCCAAAATGAAAAGAGCACAATCACTGCAATTCCCATTATAGGCACCAATGAATAAAGCAAGGTATTGAATAGAGGTGGCTTCGGTGTGACTGGATTGGAAGTTGCTGAAGGGAACAAAAAAAAAAAGTACATCATTCATTCATTGCTGGAAAAATCTACCATCCTGATCTAAACTTCATGCAATCGGTACAAAAGGCTAACAACACTTGATCAAATAGCATACTCTAATCATTAAACAGGTGTGTACTTGAAAGGCAGCACTTCAGAAAACATGGAGATAGCCCAGATCCCCAGACTTACATGCTAGTGCACCCAACTGCTTTGTCCTTCTACGCTTGCTCTATCTACATTGTGTAAGAGACACTTTTATTTTAAAAGACTGCAAGAATGCCATCACTAAATGAATGAAAAAAGAATCAATACAGACGTTTAATCTTCAGAATGTAAATAATAAGATATCATTAGTAAGTAGTGCTGGCCAGAGATAATCTGCCAATGTATTGAGGCTGTGCTCATTTGCTGGAAGTAAAAATCCTCTAGCTGAAGAACCTTATCTAAGTGTCTCAGGGAGGACCCCAGAGGAACTTCTGGGGCAAAAGAGAGCAAGGAAGAAAGCCCATTATTGTGTTAGCAATACCACTGACAAAAGTGACAGGAGCATCTCTTGGGTCACTAAAGATTACTTCAATCTCACAGATACATTATTTAATATCACAACTTCCTCTGGCTATGCGATGCACAAGACGTTTGCTGTTTTCAATTCACTTATTAACACCAATAGTCTTCCAACAAAGATTACGAGAATCTTGGCTGGAAGAAGATACTCAAGAATAGCCTAATAATCTTCTAGTTCTTGTTTTCTTAGAACAATTTGTTAAGTGTGGTTATCTGATGTTCTCTGTAACTTAGGAAGAAATCCTCCTGAAATTTTTAAAGGTTACTATGTCAATCAGTTTAAAGAAATACTGCCAACATCTTTTCACGAAGAGGAGCATTCCTAGGCTGGTATGTGCATATGAAGATGATACTGCTTATAGCCTAATAATTTATAAATGCTTACAGAAGCTTACCTACACAATTAACGTAAGATTTGACAGTAGAGCCAGTACATTAGAATGGCCAATTATTTCACATTATTTGTTCTTCTCACCTTCAGAAAAGAGGTGAGTGCATTTTATTCATTTAAATTATTTTTTTTTTAGTAGCTTTTAAAATTGAAGGAAAGAACTGGTAACTTTCTAGGTTTGTTATGTGAATGCATACGGCTCCATATCACTTAGGGAATCAGAACCCTTCTGGCATAGAAAAACTGACTAACATTTTGGAAAGCCTCATCTCCTACACACGCACAATATTAGGCATTTCTGAACTCTGCTACACGGTTTCTTTATCAATGTGTAAGACCAACTTACGCTGTGTGACCTCCATTTCTGGAAAATAGAAGAAGCGTTCATTACACATGTTGCCTTCACAGCAACAGAAGAACACTTCAGGGCTGTCTTTTTTCTCTATGCAATCATTCCTATAAGAGATAATAAGAAAAAACCTTATTAATTTTATGCTGTCTGTTTTGCTGAAAACATTTGATAATATTTATAATTTAAAGGGAACTTCAGTGAGTTACCCAGAATAGCATACTAATGAAATTACAGCAACAAATCTTCCTCACATTTTATTATTTTATATTACAATATTGACATATCGTGAATATTAAACCTGAAACAGAATGCTTTGCTATTTCCAACACAAAATTCAAGAAGAGCTGACAGAAGTACTGAAGAGCAGTTCAAGATGTGTGTTTACATGCACAAAACAAACGAGCAAATGGTGAGCGTTTAATCACAGTCTCAAAGATCAGGGTTGCAAACACTGAAGATAAGAAGGAAGTAGAATTATTTTACTGTATTTTTAGAAAGCATTGAAATTCTGAGTTCTCCTGCATGCATGCATGCATTACATGTAGGGGAAGGGTTTATTTCAGGCAGTGACTTAAAAGCAGGCCAGGAGTTCTATCAACTAACAAGCTCAAACTACTCAAATAAGGAGACAAAACCAGGAGTAATGCAGAAGGCAACAACTTGACAGCAGATAATGAGCTTGAAGATCCTGCAGGAATAGCTGCAGACATTACATACTGCTTGACCTCCATAAAGGTTCCAGGTTCATCTTCAAAAGCTAGGTTATTTTATAGATCTGGCTATTACAATTAGACTGCGCTGAAACGTCCCTAACACATTCATTCTTTGATGTTCTTAATCTGCTGCTGCTTGGAGTTCATCACACCGTAACTCTCTGTTTAGTAAACTGCCAGAGATAAGATTTGGCTTAATGGATATTTTAGACAAACACAGCAGCATGCGTTCTTTTGACAAGCTACAGTTACTAAGGGCATAGACAAGCTTTTACTTCAACTGTTCCCCTCCTGCGTTTTATCCCTTCTTCCACTTTCTTTTCTTAGCTCAAAGGAGAACTTAGTGCTGAATTCTCTCAGACTGCTCAGTGATGTAAGCTGCAGCAGTGGGATGCCAATGGTACAGAACCTAATTCAACTTCCAATTCGAAAAATTCTATTTCCATCCTAAAAGTTCAAAATCTAGCAGAAATAAAATCAGTTCAACATGTAAATATTTCCACTTCTTCTGCAAATCTACAACTAAGAAGAGGTTAAAAATAAATCAAAGTACTTTCCCACCCTGGCTTACTGTTACTACATACTAGTAGCAATAAATAAGGTTTCTTCAGAAATTGTCCTTTGTCTTCCAGCACAGCAGGATTTCAACCATGCTAAGCAAGCACACTTGCAGTTGCTTTGCTTCTTCTCTGAGAAACAGCACATCAGGAGTACTATTCTACTTAGCTTTAAGCTATCAGTTAAAGGAAAAAACATCCCAGCGTGGGGAAACTTTATTTGGTAGAAAGGACTACAATGATTCCTTCTACTCATTCAACAAACACAACAGGAAAGCTTTCCAAAATACGGCCAAAAATAATTTCCAATTTCATTTTAATATGGATCTCTCATGCTTTTATTATTTTTAATTATTTCCCTTTCCAAATAGTAACTGTTTTGGACAAACAACAGTACAGTACTTCAAAGACTTACAGTACTATTTCCTAAAAGATGCAATACTATTTCTTAAAAGAGTCACGACCTTTATTCAGTCAGTAAGTAACAAAGCACAAGTCCTGCTGTTAATGCTCACGGGTACTTGCTACACCATCTGCTACACTAAAACGAGTGGAATTTAAAAAGATTCAGTGTCTCTTCGGACCGCTACTGAGGTGAGCCTTTTAGCAATCAGGCAAAATGCTTTCAGATTTAAGGAAAGCACAGAGACAACGTATTGACAATCCTGCTCCAAAGACTCAGGAGAGCTAAGCCATAAAATTCCAAATTCTGTTTTCAGTAACTGTATTTGCACTGTTGGACAGTAAGCTGCTAGAAAAAGCCTACTGCCCCAAATATATAATAATTAAACACAAGTTTTAGTATATGGTAACTGAATGAGAGAAAGTAGCACATGCTAATCTGTAAACACCAGAAACTTACTCAAGTGAAGTTGGGTCCATACATACAGTTAAGTGAGAAAAAAAAATCCCACGTTTGGACAAAAGCACAAATGCCATAATTTCCAGGCTACTGTACTGATCTTTTGTCTGTTACCGATTGCAGAAGTGAGGTTGTAATAATTACAGACAAGCAATATAGTATAAACTTACAAATAAAGCTTACAAGAAAACTTACCTGTCGTAACAGTTGATGTCATCTAGCCAGCAACCTTGTTTCACGATTTCAATTGATCCAGAAATATTCTTCCATGTAGCAAAACAGTGTCGTCTTTTATCTTTATCTCCATAACAGGGTTCAATGCCACTGCGATTTGTTTTATCTTTCTCCCAATTAGCGTTGTAGTAGATGCATTCTTGTGTTTCTGATCTGCCAAGAATGGCACCTTCAAGGTAAGAACAGCACACCACAGTTAGCAGCATTCTGAAGAACATGTTACATGCCAACGGTCCAACCCAGGATGTACTGACAGATCACACAATGCTTGCATCAGTACAGCCTCTGCCCTTTCCCCTTCGCCCCCTTTGTTTTTTACCCAAGAATGAAAGCACTGAAAGCTCACACGCATTCCAAGTCAGTTTTGAAACCTAAACCACAACCCTTCCGTTAACTCAGATGCCAACTTGGACACCTTATCAAGATTTGAAGAAACAAAGGACAAGTTATGGCAATATTTGAGCCTGAACAG
>PPHD01008078.1:0-22197 GCA_002909625.1 Bambusicola thoracicus | reverse complement strand
AAAAAAAAAAAAAACTAATAATAAGGAAATAAATCCTTAAGTTATGCAGCCGTGCTGTGGTCCCGGGCAAATAGGCATTGCCACCCTGGTTAATTGTTTATCCATTAAGCACCTGGGTCAGCTGATGTGAGGAGAGGAGCGCGGTTGTACCTGGCACGGCGGGGAGGGGAGGATGCACACCCAGCCCCACGCACTCCCACCTGCATGGGCTTTGTCCAGCACCAGCCATGCAGTGTTTGGGTGCTGCCTTCCTGCCGGGGTAGATCACAGCATGGCTCCTGCAGGGCGCTCGAGTTGGGCTTTGTGCAAACCTCTTCTCTGGGAACAGGCTTTGGGTTTTGGTGAAGCGAGAACGCCTCTTCCATGGATGGACCCATGAACGGAAGAGGTCTGTGGGTGGGTTTGTGTTACTCGGGCAGGCCTCTTGTGTGGCTGCTGCAGTGGGCTGATGCTGTGTCGGCTCCTACAGCATGGGAGCTCTCTTGCTGGGAGACAACCCGGTTTGTCCTGATTTTAGTCAAATGGGCGTTTTTGTGGTGATGATTTTAGCACGGTTTGGGCCTGGTGTGGTATTGGCCTTACACAATAATAAAATTATGTGCTTGTTCCAAGGGAAAACAACAAAAAGAGTGTTCTCTCTGTTAAAACGTTCCATTATTTCCTAATTACAGCATGCCCAGCTCGCTCCGTGGAGCTCACTCACCAACAACTGCAGTGTTCTTTGCAGAACTTAACATCAGAAGTGTTGCAAATGTTTTTAAAGAGCTCATTCTTTCACATGGCGTCAGGAGCAGAAACGCTCTGCCTTCTATGGAGTGTTGCCGTGCTGTCCTGCCCATATTTTCTCAGCAGTGCTGCCAAGCTGTGACATTTATTGCTCAGCAGAACAAAGGCCAATGAGACCTTTTTGGATGCCAGGGGAGTAAGGTGCACGGGGGTAAAGGAAGTCTGAATCCCGCACTGCAGGTGGCAATGGGGTGAACTGGGTGCCGTGCTGAGGTGTTGGAGGTGGCAGCGATGGGGGTGGTCGGGGTGAATGTCATCCCGTGTCGAGGTGTTGGAGGTGGCAATGACAGCCCTGCTCCTTCCTCCCCAGCCCCCCGTGGCTCCGACGCGCGCCGCTCTGAGATGTCCCTGAAGCACGAGGGCCATGCAGCTGCTTCAGCACTGAAGAGGATTGCTGCAGACATGAGCAACATCATTGAGAGCCTGGACACCCGCGAGCTGCACGTCGACGGCGAGGAGGTCGACTCGGAAGTGCTGAGCGATCCCAAAGGTGCCGGTGAGTTATCAGTCACCCTGCGTGTGTAAGAGCCGAGCATCCCTGCAGTGCTGCGCTCAGTCCCTCTGACGTGTGCTAACAGCTGTGTGCTCCTTGCAGCGTGCATCCCTTTCTCTGCCATCTATCACACCCGTGGATTCAAGGAGCCAGGCACGCAGACCTACCTGACGGGATGCCCCGTGCGTGTGCGTGTGCTGGAAGTGGAGCGCTTCACTTCCACCAAGAAGGTCAGAACCCACCTGCCAGGAACGCCGTTCTGTTTCCATACAGCTTTATTAAAATGCTGTTTGCGGGTGAACTCTGGGTGTGCTCGGGAGGGAAGGTTTCCCACCTGCTTTACAACCTAATGCTCCTGAGAACACAGCAAGGGCTCTGCGAGCGGCTGCTGGAGGGCTGATCTGTGTTGTCCTCCTGCACAGGTCCCGAGCCTCAACGTGTACACCATCGAGCTGACCCACGGGGAGTTCACATGGCACGTGAAAAGGAAGTTCAGGCACTTCCAGGAGTTCCACCGGGAGCTGCTGCGCTACAAAGCCTTCGTGCGCATCCCCATCCCCACCAGGAGGTGCGTGTGGCCAGCTTCCTAAACCAGCCTCAAATACCTTTCTTTGCTTTCCTGCCCACCCATCTCTTTGTGGGTATGGGGAGTTTTCCTGGGCAAAGCAAAAGCCTTGCGTGAGAAAGGTGGTTCTGCATCATGGTGTGATTCTGCATCGTGGTGTGGTTCTGCATCGAGCTGTGATGGTGATGCACACGCTCTGTGATTCCTCGCAGCCACACAGTGAGAAGACAATCCATCAAGAGGGGAGAGCCACGGCAGATGCCCAGCCTTCCACACACAGCTGAGAGCACGGTGCGGGAGGAGCACTTCTCCAGCCGCAGGGTGAGTGCTGAGGGACTCCGGGGGCTTCTGGCGTGCTAAATCCTCCTCCAGGATGCTGCTGCTCTATGGGTTCGAAAGGGCAGGGGCTTCTTGTGGTTGAGTTAACCCATGATGCCCAGGGTGATGGTTCCCCTGCTCCCACCTGCTGCAGTTTATAGATAGAAGAGGCGGCTCGTAGGGTCGGGTTGCACGATGAAGGCAGCCCCGTGGCCATCAAAATCTGAGTGATTTCAGTCTGTCCCCATCTGAAAGAGGAGATGGCAGTCAGGCTCTCTCGATGCTGAAATGGGTAATTTTAGCCAAGGCACACGTGTTCCCTGTAACTTCATCAGATGTGAACAGATGGGCCCTGCCGTGAAGCAGGTGGGTGTCTGCCTACCTCTCCTCTGTGGCTTTGCTGTTTGCACAAAGCAAGCCTGGAAAGGCATCTTCCTTCACCCCTTCCTTTTCCCCTTCCTGCTGGCTGCTCCCTCCTGGGCTCTGTGCCACCGACACCCGAGGAGCCGTGTCCCGTGGCTGTGCAGATAACCCACCCTGCTGCACCCACCTCACCATTCTGCATCAACTTTTAGCTTCAAAAGAGGAAGAGAAAGGTTTCCTCAATTCTACCCACCCTACTTGGAAAAAAAAAAAATTAAGGCTCTTGTCTTCCTCGTTGCATTGCCACACTGTTTACCAAGGGGATGTACATCCCTGCTGCACGCTTGGGAGCATCACGTGCTCGGATGCCAGGGCTGCAAAGCACTGCAGTCTGAATGACGTCTGGTTCTTTGTGGTTGGCTCTGTAGGATGCAGGCACACACGTAAGCTCTTCTTTGCCCAGTTCCCACCACGGTGAAGAGATTTTCTCTCCACTTCTCTGCTGGGATGGGCAGGACGGGTTCTCCCTGCTAGCCCAGGGATGGAGCAGAGTGGTCACTGTGTTCCCCACGTCACCCCATTAACTTGGCACAGTGCTGAATAGACACTCTCGGTTGTGTCTGGGGCTGAATTTTCCTATGAAACTATTACATACGGGCCAGTAGCACAGGAGACTGGTTTTGTGTTTACAACAGCTCTGAAACTTGCACTTGGGCAAGAAAAATGGCCTCTGCAATTGCAGTGCCAAGCAACAGGTCAGCTGGGGGGGAGGTGCAGTGCATGGGAACCAACCTGCAGTCAGGTTGTTGTGCCACTGAGCTCTAATCCCCACTGAACACATAACAACGCATTCATTTATCCGTTCAAGCTGAAGAGTGTCTGATTTCCTGATTGCTTCCCAATATCAGGCAGTTGGATTTCTTATTGTTGGGTTTTTTTTTTCCATGCAAATGCCTGCATCCTTTCTAAAGTTTCAATGTTTGAATTGTAGAAGCAGCTGGAAGACTACCTGACAAAGATCCTAAAGATGCCCATGTACAGGAACTACCATGGAACGGTGAGTAGAAGTCAGTGCACTTCAGTGGCAACAGGGCATTCTCTTTCCTTTCACGTGTCGAACCTGCTGAAAGAATACCACTTAATAGCCATCTGGCAGTGGTTTGGGCTCTGCTGATCACTGTGGCGTGGATGGGACGTGGTGAAAACCAGAGGGGAAGAGCGTGAGGCTGAGTGCTGGAGGTCACTGTTGTAACAAGGCAGAGATACAGCCTCAACTTAGGGCACCCAAAGGACCTTGTTCTTCATTTCTTTTTGCTAGCTGGGGAGAGGTGCTGCTCTGGAAGTCATTTGTAAGCTTCTGGCTTTGCAGGGAGCTCAGGCAGCCATTTGGCACTGGGGCAAAGAGCGGGGCCAGGGCTTTGTGTGGGTTCTTTTGGGGACGAGCAGCAGAGCAGTTGCAATCTGCACATGGCAAACAGTCATCTTTCGTTCTCAAGGCAATGTTGGGCTAACTTGGCAATTTTGATCAGCAGCATATGCAGAGCGGGGGAGAGTTATTCTACAGTATTTATCCCTCTTGTCAGATTAGGCATTGCTTGTCGGAATACTTTGCAGGATTTCTGCACATGTGAAGCTGCGTGTGATGAGACTGGGATGGGGGGATGGGTGCTCCCTGCCTGGGATGCCGTGAGCTGCCCCTCCTGTGCACAGTGCTCCTCTGTCCCCAGCCACAGAGCCACGTGTCACCGTGCACAGAACCTCTCTGGTTGTTGGCTCGCGTTGGGTTTGGCTGCAGTGAAACATTCACTTTGCTGCTAAGGGCAGTGGTCCTGCACCGGGAGAAAGCACAGGGAGCAAAATGTTTCCTTTAAACAAAAGAAACCAAAACAAACCTCCACCATTCTCTGTCTCGACGCTAAATTGAAGGTTTCTGGCATTTTCCTTGGAACTGAATTTGTCCTCCTTAGAACAAAATGAGCACTTTGCTCTCTGTGGTTGAGAAGTCTCTGCCCGGAGTCTGGAGAATGCTGCCCCTGTTTGCAGCTCGGAGCACTTTGGCTCTGCAGTTCCTCCTATTGAGCTGCCAAGGGTTTCTCTAATTCCTAAATTCTTGGTAAAGTGGAGTGGCAAAGGCAAGCTGTGCCCAGCATGATGTGCAGCTCTTGCTTCTTGTACAGAGCCCTTCTAATTTGTGCAATTTGATTATTTCTCACTTCTGCTTTCCGTGCTGTCTCCTGAAGTTTATGCCATGCCCTGGGAGCATTCTGGCTGCAGGTTGGGTGGTTGTTGTTTTGCAGACACAGAGTCCCCAGTGGGTTGAGAATCAGACCTATTTATTACCCCCTTCCCTTCCCTTCCCTTCCTTCCCCCATTTTGGCTCTGTGAATTGTGATTCAATTTCATATCTAATATCCCTTCCCGAAGGCTTTTTGTAGTTCTTCTGAGTAGAAGTGCTTAAAGACAATTACCATGAAAACGAAAGTTGTGGGAATCCAAATGTGTTAGCTGTCCACACCTATTTCTGGGAACTGGAAGCTGGGGAAAGATAGCCCAGATAGGTTGGGAAACAGGGCCCGTGGGCTTGGTTGCATTCAGTATTAACAAATATATATATTAATTGGGTGTTTACATCATTTTTACGTTAAGTGCAATAGCTGAGAGTGGGACTAGATGATCTTAGGGGCCTTTTCCAACCTATGATTCTATGATTGGAGGACGCCTGAGCTAAAGCAGAAATGGCTTTGGTTGAACCAGTGCCCTGTGATCCTTCCATGGTTCTGGTTATTGGGCTGTAGCATGTGTAATGTTTTGGGGTTTCTGTGTGTTTTTTCTTTTTAAATTCAGGCTTATCAGAAGCCAATTTTCTGTGTAAGAAAGAGCTGTCATCTTGTTGCTGAACAATTTAATTGTGAGCAGTGCTGTGATCCCATTTTATTGCTAGTCACAGCTGTTAATCAACTGTTTATGCTGCTTCTTTGGCCCACTAAATTAAAAAAAAACATAAACAAGCATCTAAGTGGAAAAAGCAGAGTGGGGCTGCCAAACTCCTTCTGAAATGCAGATGCTATAGAAAGTTTGCCATAAATACATCAGACACTCTCAACACGGCAGGGGTGGCTGTGACCATGGCTCGTGCACCTTGCAGTGCTTCCCCACCTTTCGCTGCTTGTCTTTCCGCAGCTGATGGCTTGTGTCTGGGTTTTTGTTTTTATTCTTTTGTATCTCTGCAATGATGCCGTTGTGTCTGCATTCTCTCAGCTCCCATCTCATACTTGAAATGCTCTGCTGCACGCTGCTGGGAAACCGGAGCAGGATCGCTCCCCGCAGGCAGCGCAGGAATCCAGTGCTGCTCCTCTGTGTTCTGAGCGCCTCGGCTGTGATGCTCTGTAACAGTGCAGCTAGCTGATGCAGTATGAGTGACAATAACCCCCCTGATTGGTTATTTTCCACTGTGCTGAGGAATTCTGCTTGGAAGTGATGAGGTTAGTTTGCAAACCGAGCCCCAGTCTTGCTTGTTGCTGAAGCACATCTAACTGCATAGGTGAAGAGCGAGGAATTTCAATAGGGTGAGAGGGAATGGCCTCAAGCTGTGCCAGAGAAGGTTCAGGTTGGATATCAGTACACATTCCTTCTCCAAAATAGTGGTGGTGCATTAACACAGGCTGCCCAGGGAGTGGTGGAGTCACCTGGAGGTGTTCCGGAGCCCTGGAGATGTGGCACTGAGGGACATGGGCAGTTGGCTTGGGGGATGAGTTGGGTTTAGGCTTGGTGCTCCAACCGTAGTGATGCTATAAATTTCTCCTCCTCGTTTTCCTCCTCCTTAGGGATCATTATTTCTCTGCTCACAGCCAACATTTTCAAAGGGTTTTGACACTTATGTGCAGCATTGTTTTCAGTGTGAGTAATGGGAGGGAGATGGCCAGTTTTCTGATCCGTCTGGTGGGAATGCCAGCCGCTTTCTGAAGGAGTGGAAATTGGTTTCTAGGCAAGGAACCAGCCTGAAATTCTGCTTAGGACCTCCTGTAAGAGCTTATGGCATGCCCTGGGCTTTCACACACTCCTTGTCTTGTTCTGCATGTCACTGCAGGAATGGATGGAGACGTTCACTGCTCACAGTCGATACTTTCCCAGAGCTGATTTCCCAGTGAGAATACTGATATGAGGATGGGCAGTAAAACCGTGGAGTAGTTTGTCCTAGTCCCTGTCTGAAACAGGCTGAAATTAGCAGAGAATGAGGGCATAAATTCGGTTCTGCTGGATGGAGGTTGCTTCATGTCCTTGGGCTACTGGGAGAACAACAGACCCTTTGTCCTTCTCCTGACCTTACAGATGGGGTGAGGAGTTTGGGAACATCCCAGAGGGAACAGCGGGGAGAAGGAAATGTTCTGTGATCCTGCTGCAATCTGGGGCAGCGCTGGGCATGGTGGGGATGGGGCCTGAGTCAGTCCCACTGTGAGCGCAGGACAGGCTTATGTCTCAGGTTTGCTGATATTCTTTGTTACGCTTCATGTTTTCAAAGCCTCGCAAAGCTTGTGGTTCCACTCAGTTGAACTCCTCTGCGGAATCAGATTTTGCAAACCAAGGCCCTGAGACGGGTTTGCCAAAGTGCCCATGGCAGAGAGGGACCTTGGAGGGCCTCCGTGGCTGTTGGGCTATCAGTAAGCTTGGGATGCCCAGAGATGTTTCTGTCCATTGCAGGGCCGGGGCCAGCAGCCAGCAGACAGGCAGGGATGTCCTGCTGTGCCAAGAAAAACCAACTCGCTCCAAATCGCAGGGTGTCCTATTTTTAGTCTTGAATGTAGTCATGCTGTGCTTTCTCACCAGCTTTGCTTATCTTTGCATTCCTCCTCTGAATGCATTCAGCATTCTCTCTGCTGAAGCAGGAGGAGCCGGGTGGAGGCAGGTGACTCAAATCTGAGGTTTGCTGATGCACCTGGTGCTGGGAGCTGGGGCTCATCTTGGGCTGCACAGATCAGCAGAAGTGGAGAACACTCTGAGCGCTGTTCCATAATACCCTGTTTCACTCTTCTCTCACCCCACCACACCTGCACTGTGGGTGTTTGGCTCCATGGGGGTGGATGGGGCCATGGTGCGGTGGAGTGAAGGCTGGGCAAGAGTGTTCTGTTGAGGTCTTGGTTTGAGGAGCTGAGCCCCAGAATGGTGTGTGGTGGTGGTATAGGGGACTGGAAAGAAACTGTGGGCTTCCAGCCCCAGGGATGAATGCTCGTTCCCTTTGCAGTTTTTCTGTGATCTTCCTGAGGATGCTGAAGTTACGGTGGTGACTTTTGCTCAGGCTCCTCTGTAGGTTCTCTTTTGGTGACAAGGTGAAGCAAAACTATTTTGTTTCTTTCCCCAGATGGAGTTCATTGGAGTAAGTCAGCTGTCGTTCATCCACGACCTGGGACCAAAGGGCATGTGAGTTGTGAGCTGTTTTTTTGTAAGCTACAGTTAAGCAAGAACATGGCTTTATAGTGTTCATGTTCATCGTTTTCCTTCCTCACTAACAGCTCACTGGGGAATATTTTACCATATGGATATAAAAATGCATCAGTGTTCAGACAGAAGTGCTACCACTTTGGGAAATAGCCTCAGTGTGGGCTGCTTTGCAAGACGTGGGCTGCAGCTCACCAGCTGGGTCATGGGGTTGCTTTCCTCCCCTCCCCACAACCTGTTTGCCTGCATGTTTACGTGCCTGTGCTGTGAAACACTGGGAAGTGGTGGAGGCACCATCCCTAGAGGTGTTCCAGAGATGTGACACAGAGGGACATGGGTAGTGGGCTTGGTGGGATGGGTTGGGGTTGAGCTTGGTGGACTTGGAGGTTTATTCCAACCTTAATGAAACCTATGATTGCATGAAATGGGACCCTTTATTTCTTAAATCTGCATTGCTTCCTTTGGGGAGCTGTTTTTGCCCTTCTTCTGGCCTTTGGGGTGGTGGTGCAGGGCTGCTCAGGCCAGGCTGGAGGTGCCAGAAGCCATCCCTTGGGTGGGCTCTGAAGCGGCACGGAGGGCACCCAGGGTGAGCCCTGTCATCTGTCCTGACTATGTTTGTGTCCTTGCAGGGAAGGGCTGGTGATGAAGCGCTCCGGGGGCCACCGCATACCTGGCCTGAACTGCTGTGGCCAGGGCAGGATGTGCTACCGCTGGTCCAAGAGGTACTGCGGGCTGAAGGGTGGCACAGCTGAGGACTCCTTTCCTGTGCTTTGCTGCTCCCTGTGTGTGGAGGTTTCCCCATCCCTGGAGGTGTTTGAGGCCAGGTCGGATGGGGCCCTGGGCAGCCTGGTCTACTGCCTGAGTTGGTGGCTGGTAGCCCTGCCTGTGGTGGGGGCTGGAAGTAGGTGGTCTTTGAGATCCCTTCCAGCCCACGCCATTCTGTAATTTCTGTGCTTCTATGATCTTAAAAGCTGCTGTGTTCATGTGTGGAAGATGTCCTGTTTCTTTGTAGTCTTGCCAGTATTACTTCAAACAGTTTTACAGGAGTTATCCATAGTGATTTCACAAGGAGATGACCTGCCAGGTCGAATCATTAAGTGCAGTAATACTGCCAGGGAGGATTTGTTCAAATCCTACAGATGATTGTAGGAAGAACTTACATCTATGTCTGGCTCCTACAAATAATTTCATGGATTTCACAAATAGAGAATGCATTCTCAAATAAATCCTCTAGGTCTTGTCGGATAAAAGGAGGAAAGTACTGAAATAGGCAGCATGCCCCATCATTTATTTCTCCTCTATCTTCTCACAGTAGTGCGAAGGTGTAGTTTTGGCTGTTTTTCTCCCCTTTAAATGCTAGGATTGCAGCAGGCTCCAAGACTCAGCTTTGCAATCGCTTCTCAAAATGTGTTGGAAGCACTGTAAAACCTAACTGCCTATTTCTTGCAGCTCTGCAAGTGTTTCGTCGCCAGCCTGCACTGCCCATCCTTGTCCTTCTCTCTTGCTAAATTTCTCTCTTTCGTCTCTTTGGGTCATAATCTGCTTTGCTGCAGGTGTTGGATTTTCCATACCCCAAATTAGTTTCCCCTGTTATAGCAGGTTGGGCATGTTATGGCTGTGGGGTGATGGAAAGGGATGTGGAGGAGGATGGCAGAGTGACTTCATGAAGGTGCACGGAGAGCTGCCTGGGGAAACGAGAAGTGCACATACTGGAAACCATACCCAGCAGGGATCCTTGGGAGTGGGGTTATGGGCCTCTGGGGAGAGGAAGGGAGGGCATTTTGGCACCAAATGGTGGGTGATGCTCGGTCATCTCATGGCACTGAAAACAAAGGCAAATAATGGGGTTTGGAAGTATCGGGGGGGCTGGGACTGTTACTAAGGGTAGCAGAACTCGCATGTTTTTGCGGTGCATTCTGTTGCTGTGTGTGTTTCTGTGTATGCACAAGAATGAGGCGGAGGTCTCATGATGGAGACCTGTGTGGGACAGAGGGGGCCGGTTACCCCAGCTACGCGGCACGGGGAGAAAAATTAGAAATACCATTTGCAGCAAAAACATATTTTTTCCCAGAGTTGCCTTCAGGCTGTGGTATTTATGTAAAACCTGCAGGTCATCTTTCATCACGTGCTTCTAGCAGAGTGCCTGTTGCTTGGCAATGAAGGCTGTCCAAAATGACTTGTTCATATGTTCTGATAGGAGCAAAAGTGATGCTAGCTTCCAAAGTAAGGTGAGGCATTAGCACAGTTGCCCAGGGAGCGGTGCAGGTACCGTCCCCGGAGGTCCTCTGGAGCCATGGGGATGTGGCACTGAGGGATGTGGGCAGTGGGCATGGAGGGATGGGCTGGGGTTGGGCTTTGGGTTCTTAGAGGTCTTTTCCAGCCTCAATGATTCTATGGTAATTCGTTTTGGAGATGTCAGGCAGCTCCAGTACTGCTTATAGGTAGGGCATACAGTCTGAGTGGAGATTTGGGTCGAAAGGAGCCCTCCCTTTGCCTGGCTGGGATGTTTGTCTCATTGGTTCTGTTATGTGAGATGCTGCCTTTCCAAAGACCTCTATAAAAAGTAGCATGCAAGTTGCTCTGGAAGTCTTTTATTGGATTCAGACTTATGACCTAAGTTCATAAAATGTGCACTTGGGCTTTTCTGCTCTCCTAATGACTACTTTTGGTTAAATGCTTTCCTTCCCATGGTGAGCAATGCACGCTTGTTTGGAAAGCCTTCTCACATTACTGGGATTTTCTGGCAGTGTTTGAGGGATGTGATGCCAAGCTCCTGTGCCCCACAGGTGGCTGGTGGTGAAGGACTCCTTCCTGCTCTACATGAAGCCAGACTCAGGGGCCATTTCCTTCGTCCTGCTGGTGGATAAGGAATTCAGCATCAAGATAGGCCAGAAAGAAACGGAAACAAAGTATGGCTTGCAGATAGACAATCTCTCTAGGTAAGAAATCTGGGCTTAGCCAGACGCTTTTTTTCTTTGCTTTTATTATTTTTTAAGGAGTCAGTGGCATCTCTCTTTATTATTGTCAAAGCAATGCTGATGTATTCCTTTGCAAACAAAACAACAAAGCAAAGACTCTTGCTGTTCCTTACTTGTGGCATTAATAAAACATGACCGACAGAGGTGCATCTAGCACCATGCAGACAGGGAGAAGCAGCCCAGTGAAAGCAGGGTGCCCTGTGTGTCTCTCTTACAGGTCACTGATTTTGAAGTGCACCAGCTACAGGCATGCCCAGTGGTGGAGGCAGGGAATAGATGAGTTCATTCGGAAACACGGCAAGGATTTCCTCACCGAGCACCGCTTTGGGTCGTATGCGGCTGTGCAGGAGAACACCTTGGCCAAGTGGTGAGCTGGGGGGATTTGGGGGCTCTGGATGTAAAGCCATGGTGGTGCAGGTGCTAATGAGAATGCCTTCCTCTGGCTGTTTCCTCCTCCAGAGCTTCCTCCTAGAGCAGCAGTGCTGCAGATTGGTTTTCCTGTGCCCCTCTGCTTCCATCCATCAGGTCCCGTCTCACAGCTCCTGCTGCTCAAATGGTTTTCATAAACCCAAGCTAGCACACTACACCATCCTTTCCTGAGAGCCAAATCAGCTCTCACATCAAGTGAAGCCCAAGGATATGGCGTGTGGTTGGCAGAAGTACCGAGTGGCACTTAATGATGTCTTCTTATGCTGTTTTGTCAAGCTGCTAATAGCAGCTTGAAATTCCTACTGTGTGTTGTCCTAATTCTTGAAATAAGTTTTATGCTTGATTTTTGAGAGGAGAACGTAGATAGCATTAGCACTGAGCCTGTTGGTCTTCAACTGTGAACCTGTTCGGTGAACGAGGAGGAAAAATTAATCTACACGCTTTGTTTGGTACTGCAGGTATGTGAACGCTAAGTGGTACTTCGAAGACGTTGCGAATGCCATGGAAGCTGCTAAAGAAGAAATTTTCATCACGGATTGGTGGTTCGTACTTGCATACTTGGGTTTTGACCAGCTGTCCCCCTTGGGGCGTTCCTGACAATGCCGCAGTGTTTGGAGGCTGTACAGTATGGCAGCTTGCCGTGCCGCCAGATGGTTTGGCAGCACACCCAAACATCGTTGTGTTGGACTCAAAGGCCTTTTCAGGAGGGTTGGCAGCAAAAGATCATGATTGAATTCAACTGCTTGGTCCTCTCCTTCCAGGGAGAGGCCTGAAAGTGCATGAGGGCACCACCTGAATTGCAAGTGTTTGAGCCGCTTCATTGGGAGCATGAAGTGCTGTACAGCCAAAGGACGGGAGTGTTTGGCAGGGTGTAAGGGAATGTGGACACTCAGATACCACAGATCTGGGCAGTGCTCTTCCCATGCCATCTGCATGGGAGCTTGGGAAGAGGCAGCAGGGCAGGGAAGGAGCTGCCAGTGGGAAGTGGAGGGTTTAATTCTGAGGTTATTCAGCAACAGTCAATTATTAACATGCTGATCATTTAGGCCAGTGCTCTGTTTGCAAGCTACACACACCGTGTTTTTCCTCCTTTTATTTCCTTAGGCTGAGCCCAGAAATCTTCATGAAGCGGCCCGTTGTTGAAGGGAATCGTTGGCGGCTGGACTGCATTCTCAAGAGGAAAGCTGTAAGTGAGCTGCAGCTCCTGCCCCTCTGCACAGCCATCCCTGTGGCTGCAGGGTCACGCTGTGGCCCTTCCCATGTGGAGACTGTGGCCACGATGATCTTGGTACATTGCTGCAGAGAAGTGACATTGGGGAAGGGCTTCAGCTTAATGTGTGGCTCAGGATGAGTAGTGTTGTGCAGAAGAAGAGTGCCAGCTCCAATGGCATCTTGTTCCCCAGAGCTGGGCTGTGGTGTTGAGCTTCTGAAGGAGGAGGTGATAAATGTGACTCAGACGCTCCTGTTTGCATTGCTGTGTTATCCAAGCTAATAAATGCTTGTGTACAGTAAGCAAATGCTTCTATAAGCTGGAGTTCTTGATATGGCTTTCTTTTTTTTCTTCTGCTTTCATCTCTCCTGTTCTTCCTGGTGGAGCAGCTGAGACCTGCTGCTGCCCTTTGCCTGTCCTGGCACTCCCTCTGAAGACTCCTGTGTGACGCTCTGTGTGCTCACACTCTTTTGTTTGTGCAGAGCTGTGAGATACTGGCAGAAAAAAGGATCAGAGTGAGGGTTGTGTGAGCACAGGCTGCGTTCCCCTTGCCCACACAGCCTGTGGCAACGGCTGTGCTGGAACTGGTGCTTTGCCCCACGTGAGTCAGTATGGGAGGCACGGCGAGGGAAGTCCTGAGCATTGCTGTGTAAAAAGGCAGGAATCCAGGTGGATGTGCTCAGATTTGCTTTGATTTCCCTCCCCTCCCAACCCACTCATCTCCACAGCCCTCACCCTTGCCACATCCCTAGGACTGTGAGGGTTTTATGCCTGACTTTGATTTGGATAGACTCATCCTTTTGGCAAATGGAACGTGGCCACAGGGCACGCTCACTGGAAGAAATTGGCTTTGTTTGCTGTGACAGCATGGATTTTCCTGTGGCTATAAATACCTTGTGTAAGTGAGGAGTGTTTCGAGGTCAGCTCCTGGAAATGCTTACCTGCCCTCACTTGTGGCATTCCTTGGCTTTGGCAGCTGTGGTCCGGCTGGGGATAAGGCTGGCTGGGGTGTGTCTGCAGTGCTCCCTTGGAGAGCAGAGCATCATCCACAATTTGGAGGCTGCCTAAGTCTGATCTCAGTAGTAACATTGTGGAAAGGCTAGATGCTTAAACTGTCAGACTCCAATGCAAGATGTGAAGCTGTGCGGATTGATGGCAGGTGAAGTTGTCCCAGTGTGTGACCACCATCTGCCAAAGTTTGCAAAGTACTTGTGAACTTCGTTGGTGCTTTAACACAGCTGTGTCCTTAGAAACCTTCATGCAGATATCATTACAGCCACAAAAAGTGCCATCCTTTGAGTTGAGCTCATTGCATTACAGGAACTCATCTAGCTCTACCAGCAGAAGCTGCTTGCTGGCGTTCAGTCCGGTGCATCATCTTTGGGAGAGATGTCTGTACGAATGCACTGGTTCTGTCCTGCACGTGCTGCTAACTGTAGGCAAACCTCAGGAGGTATCCACTGAAATTCCTGTGTGTTTCTTTCTGACAGCAACAAGGTGTGCGAATTTTTGTAATGCTGTACAAAGAGGTGGAGCTGGCCTTAGGGATCAACAGTGAATATAGCAAGAGGACACTCATGCATCTCCATCCAAACATCAAGGTAATTGCGTGTCAGGCAGTCGTGCAAAGGGCATTTGCTTCATTTGCTGGTGTTGACCCTCTGTGTATTTGGGTGTGAAATGGAAGAGCAGTGGCTCCACTCCATGTCCACTGTGGACATAGTGTGTGAAGACATACCCGTACAGTCGTTACCACTTCTGAGCATGGCAACCTCATTTCTTTAGGTTTTAACTGAACATAAAACTGCTTAGTTTACAATTGCCAAAGCAGCTGTTCATCTAATTCATAAGAAACTTATTTCAGGTGATGAGTTAATGGGGCTACATCAAATGGAAAATTACAGTCTGAGGATGTTGTCTCATCAGCATTTCTGTTCCTACATCGATGATGAGAGTCAACACTGGATGTTTACACCGCTGTCATGAATGAACATCATTGCACTGTTATGTGCTGTTATGCTGCTGCTCTGCCATAGAGCAGAAATGGATTGCGGATTGTGAACCAGTAGCTAAGGCGAGATCCAGTACCTCGAAATTAGAGATGCATGTGTTTTAATAAGTGATGAACAAGCAGCTAAAATGATAGCCGATCGAGTGATCGTAAATCTATAGTAGTGGAGCACTCATTCCCTATTATCCTAGCAGTGAGAAGGGCTGGTGTCACTGGAAGGTGGGCACTGGCCGCCTACGGGCTCTGCAGTTGAAGCCACAGGAAATCAGCCTTACGGTTCTGCTCTGACATTAAAGATCAAACTGTGTTCTGTATGCTTAGATAGAGAAGTGACTTTGTCATAAACAAATGTCAAGAGAATGTCATAAACAAATGTCAGACAACTCGATGATTTAAAAAAAAAAGCAATAGAACAACTTCCCATTTCTCTTATGTAGTGACAACAACTGAAGAAGTGAGTCAGATCACCAATATGTTGTTTTCTTTTAGATCAGGTTCTTTAGATCCTCATAGGAATGCAGCTATGCTGTTGAAACGTGGTCTGTCCCAACAGCAGCAAGTCCCTTGAAGTAATCACAGCTCTCTGTGTGGGGTTCTGTCCTCACCAGGTGATGAGACACCCGGACCACGTGTCCTCCTCCGTGTACCTCTGGGCTCACCACGAGAAGCTCGTCATTGTGGACCAGTCGGTGGCCTTTGTGGGTGGCATTGACTTGGCATATGGCAGGTGGGACGACGATGAGCATCGCCTGACTGACGTGGGCAGCGTGAAGCGAATGGGGGCCGTCAAGTCAGTGTCAACGGCCAACCTGGCAGTAAGTGGGCTCAGTGGTGGCTGTGTTGGATGTCTGTCTGCTGGGTTTGCAGGAGGGATGAACGAGCTGTGTCCACTTCGCAGCACAGGAGTTCAGGAGGACTCATAGAGTCATTAAGGTTGGAAAAGACCGCTAAGATCACAAAGCCCAACCATGAATAGGAATGGGAAGAAGGATCTTTAAATGACTCTTTAAGGCTCGGTCTTGTCCAGCCCCTGCTAGGGCATGGAGGTAGGCAGTTGGGTTTTGCTTGAAGTTGGAGTAGCAGTCACAATTTGCAGGCTGTGTTCTTAATACATTTAGATACAGAGGGCACTTGGAGAGCTCTCTGATCTCCCAGATGCTCGGGCCCTGAGCACATGCATAGCTTGCCAAGTTTTTCTGCTAACCTGGGTCAGCATGCAACCAGATAGCTCTAAAGCAGTGTCAAGAGGTGTCAGAGTGTGAGAATTACATGGAGAATAGTAATCTGGAGTAAACTGATGGGTAAGTGGTTGAAGAACACACTGCTGGCTATCATCAATGGATTTTCCTGTAATTAAAGGAGAAAGTGCTCATACATGCAGCTATGTCCTGTGTCTTTCCAGTCTGCAGCAGAGCCATCTGAACACAACACCCCACAGTCTCAAGCTTCATCCCCAGAAAGCCATTTGTTCCAGAAGAATGCTGATGACGTCCCGGACATATCAAAAATGAAAGGGATAGGAAAACCTAGGAAGTTTTCAAGGTTCACTATTTACAAGCATCTCCATAGACACGGCATGCACCATGCTGACAGCGTCAGCAGCATAGACAGTGAATCAAGTAAGTAATGTGCTTCATCCCAGCTCTACCCAAACGATACATATAAAGGCTGTGTGGAGGTGGGTGGTGGGCGTGCGTGCAGATTTACATAATTTCTGGGGTAATGTGCTCTTTGTAAAGAAGAAGAGTTGATTAACTCCATAACGATCGGAATAATAATTATGTTTAGACAATATGTAAGTCTGTGTTACTGCAAAGTACACAAGAGCAGTTGTAAGTGGATTTGCATTTAGCTAATTAGCAATTGTCAGATGACGTGCTGCAGTGTGTGTGGTGCCCAATGCTTATAATGTGGGAAAACTTTTCTTCCCGCATGGGAGAACTGAGTCTTCTCTTTTTCTACCTGTATTTGAAACGATTTCTGAATATGACTATCCCCTCTCATAGGTTTGTGTTGCACAGATTCAAACCAGTCCACTTAAACTGAATCATTCCTGCTCGCTAGAGAGGCTGTTTGACAGCTGGATATTTGAATACAGCTTTTAATTCCCCACATAAAAAGTGACTTCCAAGCTAGAGGTACAGGAGTCAGTGTGATTTTCATTCCAGCATGGAGTTCTTCCTGAAATCTCCCAGCAGAGCTTTCTCCTTCCCCTGGCTGGAGCATAGCTGGGCTCCTTGCAGTCAGCTCAGGATGCATATTGAGGCAGCAAAGGCATCACAGTCTGTTGAGTTTCAAACCAGCTGGGTCTGGAATTGGGTTCTTTTACGTACTGTTACTTGTAGTTCCAGCAGATTGACTTTTCATTTGAACTCCTGTCACATCAGGTGTCACCAGGCTGGAGCAGGGAGCAGTGCAGCAGAAGTAGGCATGCATTTTTGTCATAAATAGAGCATCTTGACTTTCTGCAAGTTGCTGTAACCCGTTTAGGAGTCAGTAGCCACAGTGAATCCGAAAGGAGGTGGGCAGTTAGGTGCACTGAGCTGTTCTCATCCCTGACTGATGGCAAAAGATGCTGTTGGAAGGGCTGTGTAAATGCCCTCATCTGGAGGGTGCTGAGTTTTGGTGAAATGGTATCAAAAGATGGCATTGTTATTTGGAAAACAAAATAAAAAACCAAACCACCGACAGCAAATAAAGCAAACCACAGTATTTCATGTGGAAACATGAACTTTCACATCATTTCATTTTAGTTACGTTACAGGAGATACATCCTACTGTAGAGTCTAAATCATAACCCATCTAGCAGAGGAGTTGGAGTTAGTACTGTAAGGCACAGTACATGGATGATACAATCGATGATATTCTATGCATAGACACATAAGTCAGTGGGGTTCCACATGGTGACATTTAGGTGAAACGACAAGCAGTTCTGGAGTAATTTTGTAGTTCAGTGTAGCAATAATTCAGCATTTTATCTCCATAACAAACTAATATATACATAAAACCTGTCCTGATTGTGTGACAGATATTTAGGGGAGAAGAAATGCTAACAGAAAGACTAGGGAGAAAACAGCTTCAGCTGAGCAGGACTGGCAGGTCCCACCAGTGCTGTTGCATGGCCACGAGCCTCTCAACAACGCCATGCAATGGACAGTCCTGACTCTGAAGCATGTGGTTTTCTCTTTCCTTTGCCTGTGACAGATAAAGGATCCATCCGCAGCTTGAAGACGGGTGTGGGCGAGCTGCTTGGGGAAACCAGGTTCTGGCATGGGAAAGACTATTGCAACTTCGTCTTTAAAGACTGGGTTCAGCTTGACAAACCTTTTGCTGGTAAGTGCCCTCGCTCACTGGAAGCTGTGAAACTGCTTTGGTTTGGGTGTTAGAAAGAAGCAGCAAATGCCCTCTGAAAGGTCTTGGGACAGCTTTCCTGTTGTGGTCCATGGACCTGGACTGTGGGGGCAGTCAGCCTGCAGTGCCCTTGGGGCCACGGCACGGAAAGCTTAGCGTGAGGATGGGGATGCTGCAATTTTCCCTATTTGCCTCCTTAGTCTGAAGAGATCCAAATGTGCTTTCCTGTCCCCCAGACTTCATTGACAGATACACCACCCCTAGGATGCCCTGGCATGACATCTCCTCCGTGGTGCACGGCAAAGCAGCGCGCGATGTGGCCCGGCACTTCATCCAGCGCTGGAACTTCACCAAGGTGAGTAGGGAGCACAGAGACTGGAGGTGCACACATGCCTTACCTGTGTGCCCTCCACAGATATGCTTTTGTATTTTATTGCTTTTTTACATTGCTGTGTTTCAGTCTCCTCAAGGGCTTTTTTTCCTCTATTTCCCCGGGGCAGATCATGAAGCCCAAATACCGATCCCTGTCCTACCCATTCCTGTTGCCAAAATCTCAGCAAACTGCTAACGAGTTGAAGTATCAGGTGCCTGATGCAGTTCATGCCACAGTCCAGGTGAGTGATGATGGTCTCCTAACTGAGTTCTCCTAAGAGCATTTTTCATCCTTCTGGAAGGAAATGTCACTACCAACCCTCTGTAGGACTTAATTTAAGTAGGAGTTTTTCATGTTATATGTATTGTTTGTAGCACAGCTGATCAACTCCTCAACTGCGATGAAATGATGCATTAGTTTGTACCTCCAGCTTTGGAGATAAGGGGACGGAGCAGCACGAGATATTCAAGTTTGGGAAGCACCACAGCTTTGTATAGCGTGTTGGTTTTTGTTTATTCTGCTGCTCCTCCTCTAATGCCCATCATCTGGGTTGGTGCTCTGGGTAGGCTGGTGGGTTGGTGTTGGACACGCAGTGTCTGTTGCTGATGTCCTCAGAGCCATCCCCCCAGCCCTGGAAGCCCTGTTCAGATGGGCAGTGGCCATTTGAGGCCCCATGTTAAGAGCAGTCTTGTGACCGTTGCTTTCTATGTTAAATTTCATCTGTGGGTCTTCATCTTCAGACCTGTGAGTCCTCTGCACTGCTGCACACTCTGCCCACAGTTTTGTTTCTGACCATCATCCTCATGATTGCAAAAATGCATTTATTTAAAACACCGTTAGCCATATTTAGTGTATATATTGAATGCAAGTGCTAACCAGCAGAAGCATGGGCTTGTTAAAGAACACAAAGTCAAAGTAGTTATGCTGAAGCAGCAAGTCAACAGGGTGTCTCTGTGAACAAAAGATGTGTGAAATAAGAGGGATGAGACCCAAACCAGGAAACATCCATGAGCTCAGTGTTCAAAAGGAGTGGTCCACCCAGATGACAGCAGTGCCTGGGGATGCTTCATGGAGCAAGAAGCATTTGTCTGGGTTTGTGGGCTGCCGGGCATTGTCTGTGCCTGGCCATGTGGTGAGGGGTGGGCAGCACAGGCTGTGTGACAGCCCTGTGTCACGCAGATAGGTTTGGGCATTTTACATCAAGTGCCAAAACACTGTTTGTGGCTTGTTGAGAAATGGTCTCACTCCGGGCACCACTGTGCTTCTGTGTGGCTGTAAATGCCTCCCCAGCTGTGTCTGTGACACTGGCTTATTTGGAAACTCTGCTCTCATGGAGGTGTGGGGGCTTGCTTCCCCAGAGCACGCTAACAGTGAGATAAAGCTCAACCTGAAATGATGGGCTTTGCTGTAGAAAAGAAAAGGTTAAGCTCTAGTGATTACCAAGCTGGAAGCTGGGTTTGCCTTGTGAATTATTCATTTAAAATACCTCTCTCATTTCTAATTGATGCTCAGTTGCAGCTTGTAGAGACCTGTCAGGGTCCTGGTACCGAGTTCTTTGCTGGGACACCAGCCAAGCCTGTGTGATTCCACCTTGGTGTGCTCGGGGACTATGTGGGCAATGTCAGAGCAGGAGTCACTGTCCGGTGTCCCTGGGCATGAGATGATTGTCAAAAATCTGGCTGACACTTTTCTTGTTTCCGAGCTTGTTTGCAAATCTGTCTTCAAATGTGGGCAGATCAGAGGCAGAGACAGCACAAAGAGTCTGTGGGGATTGCTGGTCTGAGCCACTGACCTGTCATCAACACCTTCTGACCTCACTGTATCGTATGGCATTGTTATGCTTAGTCAGAGTGGAGCAGAAGAGCGCATTTTAGGGAGGGTTTGGAAGAAGGCAGTGTGAGCAGGGGGTGAGCAATGTGTGCATGGGGAGCAAATGTGGAGGTGCAGGCTGGGAGGGATGCTTGGATCAGGGGTGGTCAGGCACAATGCATCCTTCGTCTGCTCTCATTTGAACTCGTGGTCTTTGCTTGCCATGGCGGTGTGGTTGCACATGGATTTTGCAAGAGTCAGAAAGCCGAAGGCAATGTCGGTTTGTTTCCATTCCAGAGTTGGTGATTATCAGCCAAAGACAGCATTACTGAAGACGTGTGGTGAGGCAATATCTGGACCATGATGTAAATGCAATGAAGATTTAGTGCTCTGTCAATGACAAAAGCCTCTTTGAAGTCTGCAGGAGGGCCTGCATTGTTCAGGATTTATGCATTAGCTCTTTGAGCATAAAATTTATGACTCTTTTGTCGGTGAAAGAAGTCAAAGATGTTGAGCCTGAGCACTTCACATTGCTGCAGTCTGTGGGACTTGTGAGAGGAGAGAAAAAGGATGGGGATGCCAGCTCTTGGTAGTGGCATCGTGGCCTTTTCTCCATAGCAAAAGAGTTTGGATTTAAAGTAGTTCATTTAGAACGCTCTGTCAGGACAGGACAGATTGCCTGGGGTGAGATGGAGCTGCACAGTGCTGCCCTTGGTGGACACAAAGGTCTCCTCCTGCCTGTCCTTATGACTGTGGAGCCATGTAGCGACTGGTGCTGGCCTCTGAATTGATCCAGGTTGAAAATGACCAGCCTTTAGTTAGAGGAGGGCCAAGCTGCAGAGTCTTACCTCTGAGCCAGGATCTTCTATTGCTGCTTCCTCCCTCCCCACGTGCAACTTGTGTGTGAGGCTAATGCAAAAGGGGATTTTCTTGTAGCCCTCCATCAGCAGAGACACTGCTGGGGGCTGTGGTTATGTCCAGGTGGGTCCCCAAGGACCGGGAGGCAGGCTGGGATGTGGAAGAGCTGGATTTGAGGTTGTACCCAACACCGGCTTTTTTGAGAGATGCTGTGATGCTGCTCTGAGACACGGTGACAATCCTTTAGGAGTGGCAGCTTCATGTGTTGTGTGGAGAGGGCAGAGAGGAGGGGATGGCAGGGAAGGGCAGGTGGGCTGCACCCTGGGAAGCTGTGGGTCTCGAAGGGGTTTGTTGGGTGGTGGTGGTTGCCATTAGCTGGGCAGGGAGAAAGAAAAGAAATGCACTGGAGGGATTTATAGGAGAAAGGAGGTTGAGTCCTGGAAGAGGACAGGTTTGTGCAGTTACGGACACGTTTCACAGATCTATCTTGTTTTCCTCTCGTCCAACGTGTCAGTGCACTAATGTGCTGCTATGATAGCTCTTCTGTGGTGCTCACAGCTATTGTTTCACTGCTTTTGTCTTGAACACGTTTAAAGACAGAGGCTAACCAAGAGTAATTATTTTCCCTTTGCAAGTACGAATGTGTAATTAAGAACCACATTTCCACCCAGGAGAACGCTGCTCAGGGCATGCCCTGACTGTTGCTGTGCACAGGGTGTTCCTCATGTGGGTCTGACTCTTTCACAGGGAGAGAATGTGCCCTGGGGATCTTGCAGTATCTGCTTTAAAAGTGGATTTCCATTAAAAAAAAAAGTAAAGAAAGGAGTTTATGTCGCTGAACTGCTATGAATTTCAGAAGTCATCTCATCTCAAATTCTTGGCTGAAGGAGTAAATGACCTCAGGTGCACATGACAAGGCTGTGGCCAGCATTATCAGGCTGGCCGTGTGATTACATACTGCCCAGCTGTGGGAAAAATGCACTGACCCCACTGGAGACCTCAGCTTTACCGGAGGGGTCGCTGATTGGCTGTGCACCCCTAAAGCCTGGAAATTCAGGTCGTTTTAAAAACAGTTTCTTGTAAGACCTTGAGCAAGAATGGGACTTCTGTGCTCCTAGGAATTGGTGTAGAGCTACTCAGCTGGCAGAGTAACAGCAGTGGGACAGGGCAGTTTCCATCAAAACATTACTCAGCATTAACACTATTCTCGAGCCTCCTTT
>PPHD01008076.1:0-22198 GCA_002909625.1 Bambusicola thoracicus | reverse complement strand
GCAGTTCTTGCTCTGGAGGAAAGATGCTAAGAGCATGCAGACCCAGGAGATCGTAATGCAGTCTGATTTGCAACCTTGGTGTGCAGCGAACACTGCCAGCTGTTGGCTGCAATAAAGTGCCATTGTGTTCCTGGGTTTGGAGGCTGCTGTCATCTGCAGCCATGCTATGAATGGTGCCAAGCACATCCCTGCGCAAACCCCGTTGGATGGGGACATCCCTACCGGGTGTCCCCAGGAGCAAGTTCCCAGTGCTGCCACTCATCTTGCTGTGGCCTCTGCTGAACAGACTTGTCTCTTTCACTGTGCTTGTCATTCAGCTGCTTTTGTCCTCACCTGGCCCTAAGGCAGGCTTCCTTCAGGCTCTTCTATTTGAGTCACCTTTCTGCAATCCCATATGTTTTAACAGGGTGCTGGTACTGCTGGGGCTCCTCAGCATTCCTGCACCTTCAGCATTTTCAGTTTTGGCCTAAATCTTACTACATGGGCCAAGTTCTGCTATTCTCATTCCTTGTCCTGATTTTGCAGATTATAAATTTAAATGAAGGGCGCTCTGATTTTCCGCTCCTCGCCACTCTCAGGCCTTTGCTGCATAGTAAACGACCAGCTGACAAACACCGTGTGTAAAATCATGCATATTCCTGCTGACATTGTTGACAGCAGTGCTCATGCATAAAAAAATGCCGTACAGCATAGGTAGCTCTGCAAACTTCTGCTCTATTTAATGCCGAAGTCAGAATATTGGTCAGAGGCTCCTCTACAAATGGGAAATGACATTTCCCCATCTGCTTGTGTGAGGGGAGGAGTTTGTCGTTTGGAAAGCAGAACAATAGTTATGAGACAAATGAGCAGGCCGAAGCACGGTGTGCTGCATGGGTAATTGCTCCTGAGCTGCAAATGTGTGCAGTGGGTAGGGACTGTGTAGAAATGCTATTAAGAACACCTGTGAGGGCTTTTTTAATGCTGCTGACAAGGCAGAATTAGACAAAGATTTCGTAGTAATTTTAAAATCAGGAATAATAAGAACGTTTTTATGCTTCTTTTCAAACCTCTCTTCTTCATCTCCTCCAAACTACCCCCATTTACAAAACAAGAGACGGGGGGATGTGTTCAGGCCATACTGGTCATGTGCCCCATGTCATTCCCTTCCTGCAGCTTACCAGCAAGTTGTTTATCCATTGTAAATTCAGAGTTTGGGACAAAAGCTGCCCCTCAGTTTGCCACGCCATCCTGCTGGATTCGGGGAGCAGAATCTGCAGTCAGGGAGTCTCTCTTCCACTGCAGAGAGCTTCCTCCCTTCCACGCAGGGCCTCTCCCACCCAACAGGAGAAGGCTACCATCACCCCAGCAGAGTGAGGATGGTTCTCTCAGCTCTGGAGCACTTCCAAATTGTGCTTCAGCACTGAGAGCAACGGGGATCTGGAGCCCAGTTCTTGCCTTACATGTGCCTTGTGGAGCTGTTTGTACAGAATACTGAAGGCACCTCACAGAACATGGAAGTTACTGATGGGCTCTATCCAAGGGGTGGCCAGGGTGCAATTGGACCTCCTTGTGCATGTTTTAAAGGAATTATGACAAATGCCCTACCACAGCTTGATAATGGCTCTGTTTGCTAAATCTGTGTGTGAAGGACTGGGGATTTTCTTGCTGATTTTGTGAATTACATGTCTAAATCCAGTCTTCCTTTCCCATTCCTCTGCTTATGCTAAAATCATTCCCAAAGAGAAATAGCGTGTTTTCATTGGGTCAGATACTTACTCATGAATGAAAAACCACACGCACAAAACTTTTTGGCATTTTATTTTGGCAAAGAAAGATGAAAGAATTACTTTTTAACTTCATATCTGCGTGTGGCTTTTCACAGGTTTACTTCACATTTCTGGGCTGGTGGTGTAAGTGAAAAGTCCTTTGTTGCTCTGGCTTTGCTGTCACTTGATGAGTTTGTTTAAAGCTGATAATGCGTGGTGACGGACCTGTAGGGCTGCTGCTGCCTCACACCGTGTGCAGTGTCAGAGCTGCGCTTCACCCGAAGAACTGGAATTTCTTTAAGTGAAGGTGCAAAATGTGGCTCATTGGGAAGGTGTGGGGTGCACATCCTGTATCCGCACCCACCTGCACGGGTTTGGGTGTCTCCTGACATGACACGGAGGAGCTGTCATTCAGCCATCTGTGGCCACATCCTTTCATCGCTTACCACCCAGCCCACTCCTGCTAGAGTCTGTCTGATGGGACACAGATGTTCAAGGGTGGTGAGAACACTGGTGTTTAATATTTTCTCCTATCTAGTGGCCCTCTGTGCCAAGCTCTAGAGCCGTTGCCCATGCGTTTACCAAGATGATGGATTGCAACCTGCTGGATCTGGAGAACAGATCTACCTGCAAGTTGGGCTTATTAACGCTCTGGCTCCTCTGGGCAATCAAGCACCTGAAAATGGTGCCTTTTTCAGCTGTAAATGCTCAAAGCAGGAATGTTAAATATTCCAGCGTGGTGTTTTCTTCTGGGCAGAGCATATTTGCACTGACCTGCCTCTGTGTGCCTATTGACTGCTGTTTGTGCTGTCCAAGTGCCAGCTGGCTTCGGGCGGCCGTGCTCGGCCCCGCGCCGCGAATGAACAATGCTCTTTGGTTGGGTCTCACAAACAGCTTTTGTTCATTCATGGAAAACACAGCAATTATAAACGCGCTCATTTAATAACTGCGTTTTAATTAATGGCAGGTTAGTAAATGGTGCAAGGAGGAAATGTTAAAATTTACTAGAATCTGTTTCTGTGTAGCTCTTAATTGAATTAAGTGCATGTTATGCTGGGCCTCTTCCCTGACCCCGGAGGAGTAGCACGGCGCGGTGGAGCATATGGATGCGATTGATTTCAGAGAGCTGTGGTTAAAGGCACTGCAAAAGTGCTCTGTGGCCACAGTCCAGGTTGTTTTGCATATATAATAAGACCAAGGCAGTGCTAGTGTAGAAAGTTGGGGAATATGCTGCGTGCTTAAGGAGTTAACATGTCATTAACATACCTGTGATAATTATTAGAAGCTGTTTCTCAAGCAGTGCTATTAACAAAATAATTGTCCTACGTTCATAATTTTAGCCTTGATTGGCAACCATTAGTTCTTTTTGTAGTAGAATGGGTTGTTCTGTTTGTGTTTTCTCTTTCTGTATGTAAAAAAACAAAACCCACTTATATATGTAGGCACACTGTCTCAAGTCTGTTTTCTAACTGACTGCCTGGAGCTGTTCCTTCTTGCTGCTCTTAGAATATTTTCCCATTCCCAGATCCACCTGTCTACCAAAAGAAAAATGTGCTGAAGAAATATCTGAAGGAAAATAGGAATATCCTGTTTTTTCAGCATAAATAGGACGTGTCCAGTGAGACTGCATTCAGCCAAGAAGAAAAATGATCCTTAGAGAAGGTCTGTGACACAGGAAGGCCAAGGCAGGACTTGCCATGTGTGCGGTGTTGTATGCTCATGTCCCATTTGTTGTACAGGAAGTTGTTTCATGTTTGCATCGTTTCTATCCTTAGCAGAGGGTGAGATGCTCTGGAAAGTCCTGTGTGTGTACGGAATGAAGGCTGTCTCAGTTTGCAAATTTTGGAGACGTTCATCTTCGGGTAAATGCTGCTGCTTTTATGTGGTGGAGTCATTTTCTTTAACTTTAAGAATAAAAACTTCTAGTGGGCATTTTACAGTGTTTTGAAGGTCAGAATTAAATACCACAAAAGAACCTTTTTGTGTTCTATGAGTATGTTTGTTGCCACGGTGTTTGTGTGCTCTCTGGACATTGCTTAACCTTTGCGCTTGCAATCTCTTCAGGTACTTCCCTTGGAGTCAGCTTGAGCTTCATCTATATGGCAAAACAGTGTTTGGTTTTGCATTTTATTTTTTCCTCCTTCAAGATACACAACTTGTTTGATCATGAATAGCAATTTGCCTGACCTGTGCTGGTCAGTAGCCCAAACAAGCTGAGACTTTGCAGAGAAAGAGCTTGCTTGCGTTTGTTTTATAAAGGTCTGCAATATCAGAGCTCCATTTCTCTTCAGAGAACTTGAATAACTGAAACCCAAAATGTGGGTGGCTTGTGCTTGATTGCTTTCTTCTTCTGTTGCATAGGCTGCAGTATTAAAAATAATGTAAGAGGACCATGAGGACAAAGCTTGGTGAGCTGTCCTAGTGTTCAGTATTTGCTGTTTGGTCAAGACATTTTGTCAGAAAACAGTTTTCCGTCAAGTGCTGAGAGGAATTCTGTTTAAATTCAAAGCCAGAGATTGTGCAGAATTTATTTCCTACTTTTGTCAAAAACTTCTTTTCTATCTGTACACAGAAACAGGGCACACTGGGGTGCACTCTTTTTGTGCATCTTGCAAACAGAAATGTACTCATAGGAAGATACTTTTCAATGAAACAGTTAGGAGACAGATTTGTAAAAGCATTTAATGAAAGTCAGGTTCCCAGGAAGCTGGGCAGTTGGAAAGGAGCAGGCCTGTGAGAGATTCAGCTACCTGAATTTTAAATGCATGAGATGTCAGCAAGAAAGAATAAGCTAATCCAAAAAGTAATTTACAATAACGTGCGAAGAAATTCAGTGGGTTTGGAGGTTTGAAAAATTCAAGTAGTAGTGGAACAAGTGTTTAATGATGACTTCTGAAGGAGGAAACAGAATATGAAGACCCAAGCCCTCCAGGTGAGATCAACCCTGCTCATGCCCCAAGGGATGTTGCACTTAGGTGAGAACTGTGCTGATTCCTGCAGCACTTTTAAGACTGTATCTTCTGGTTGACCACTACGCAAGCAGATCCAATGTGCTCCACAGGGCTCTGTGCAAGATCTAGGTATAGTTCTGCTTTTCAGAATCAGCACTAAGGCTCATGACACACTATGGCACAGTATGAGCTTTGCTCTGGTTTGTTTTGCAGGTGAGTATTTTGCCTTTGGTACTTTTCTGGGAGAAATGTGTCTGGCGAGAATTAGAGCAAGTTAAAACTCTTCAATCTGGCTCATCAGGTTAAGTTAATCTTTTTTTGGCAGACCTTTTAATAAATACTCTCCCCAGAATAATGTGGTCAAGTGTAAGGTGCTTCAAAGAAACCTTGCTGGTGATGCTGCTTGTCAACATTGTGAGTAAATAGTAGGAAAAAAATGATGGCTTAGCTTTGATGTCGGATACTGTTAGGAGCTCATCACTCCTTGCTGCTTAGGAGAACTGCTCACAGCTGTTGAGAGAAGTACTTAGCCCCAAAATGCAAGGCTCTTATCCCCCAGGGCTGGTGGAGAAGAGGTTGTGAATAATTTGACTTGAAGTCAAGGTGGTGCTCGGTGGAGCAGGAAATTAGGAGTGCTATTTTTAAATGCTGAAGAACTTATTAAACAGCAGTAATAGTTTTCATTAGACAAAGAGCTCTGAGTTTGGGAGGCTTGTGATTTGAGGTAGCATCACTCATCAAGTAAGTGTTTTTTTCAAGAGTGCCAAGTAAATCTGTCTTTCTGGAAGTGTTGGTGACTGTTAGAAGGATTGTGTATGGGAGGCGAATCATAGGGACATAAATCTTGGCATGCTAAGTATGTCTCTCTAAATTGGCAGCTGGTGTTGCCACACATTAGCATTTAGAGTAAAACAAAAATGACAAATTTGTCTAATGTGAGAGTAAAACTAACACAGGAATTCTGCCCAGTAATTCTCAGTCCGCTCTCTCTCTCTCTCTCCTTTGGTTTGTGCCTGTGATTTTCCAAGAATTCTGAAGATGAAATAGTCACTGGTACCCATATCCCTTCTTCTTCTTCTGACACCTTATAGAAAATGGCACGTGGACACAGGCTTGGAGCAGAGGAGAACTAGTCCAGACATTAAATTCTGACCATAAAGGTGGGAGCTGTTGGAACAAGTTACCTACAGAGGCTGAAGAATGTTCGTCAGTGGAGATTAAAAAGAAATTGTTGATGAGGAATTTGCAGGGATGTGCTGGATCTGTTCAACCCTATTTCAAGCAGGGAGATAAGCAGAGGCCCGCTGAGATACTTGTGAAATAGGTTAGTGTGCTTTCTCTGACAGAACAAGGACAGTCAGCCGCTGAAGGAAGGCACTTGTAGTAGGTTAAAGTCAAGAAATCTGAAGACTTACCTCCCTTTGTCCTTGCCCAAGACAGGAAAACATGTTAATGCAAAGAATATTTGACATTAAAATATTATGTACAGCCGGAGCAGAATAAGGTCCAGATCCCCATGGCTGCAAAAAGTCGCTTTGATTTTGTTCCAGACCTTTGGGTTTCTTAGCAGCAAGTTCTCTGCCCTAAGGGCTTTTCGGCGAATGGGAGATCTAAAGCTGGCAGGCCTTGAGATTCATCTTGTATTTTCCTGCTGATTATTGCTAGAAAGACATGTAGTAATCACAATAGCACATATACAGCTCAAGTAAAATACCCCGACCCAAACTGGGTCCCAAGCTTCAAAAACTGAATGATTTCTATGATGTCTAAATAGCTTTTACTCTTAAGCTTTGTAAGACATTATTTCCGTGGAGTCCAAAAGATTCAGGTGCATCAGGAGTACTTTCTGTTTGTTAGTGTCCAAGATATCTCTTCTTTCCCAAGCGGAGACGATTTCTGAGGTTCTCATACTCTTTGGCACCTGGCTGTGGATGTTTGCACAGATCCGTAAGTGAGGAGTTTCCCTGCACTGCTCTGTTGCTCGTGTTCAAACACTGCTCTATGCAGAAGTAAAACTAAGAAAGACTTTTTTTCACTGATTATTCAATGGAACGCTGTTTAGCCAGACCCTGAAACCAGATATCCCCAACAGATGGCTCACAGCACTGGATGAAACCTGGTTTGTAGCAGACAATAAAAATTAGAGGTGACTTGCAAGCAAGCCACTATGATATGTTTGGAGGGGAAATTCAGACTCCGGCACACAGTGGAGTTTGCATTGTATAACAATTTGTGCATTGCAGCTGAGCTGTGATAACTGGGGCTTAGTGATTGCCTCTGACAACCTAAGACATGTCAAATAAGAGACCTACTGTCCTGATAACTGCTGGCTGTGTTCCTGCATCTTACCTTTCTCAAGCACTATGCTTACATGACCAGGTATTCATCCTGCCTAGCCCTATATGCACACAAGCCCTCCTTCCCCAAAGCAGGAAGAGGGAACTGTCCCAGCCCTGTCACCATCTACAACCATGGGATGAGAGAGCACGTGTGAGAACATCAAGCACTGACAGAGTGATGGCAAGGAGCTTGCTGAGCCATGATGTCCTATTGGAACTGGTTGCAAAGACGCTGTGGAGTCTCCTCTTTGGTGATCTTCAGAAACCACGTGGATGTGAGCACCCTGCTCTGAGTGTCCCTGCTTGAGCAGACATTGGGCCACATGGTCCCAAGAGGTGCCTTCAACCTCAGCCATTCTGTGCTTCACGGGCTGGACTCTGAACTCTGTGTAGCTAGAGTGTCAGCTTTTGAATTTTCATTTTCTCACCACACTCATGACAAATGTTTTGTGTAGCCGCCAAGATTAAAATATAAATATAATTAAATTTGCCTCCCAGCACCAGTGAGGTTTGCTTTCTAGTCTGCTGACTTCCAGAATATGTCTGAAGCTTGCTGGAGCTGCCCGTGATTTTTAGAAAACCATTGCTTTTAAAGTGAGGGACTGGGAGTACAAAATGCCCTTTCAAGGTTGTAGAAGACCCTGCCTTCAGCCTTAAAGCAGCTGTGGTGACTCAGACTGCTGGGTCTATGCAGACATTACTATACTGTTAATAAAATATCTCACAGCGTTTGTAGCGGGGAGTGGGGAAATGGTCGGGAAGCTGTGTTGGTGTGTGTGGGTGGGAGGTGGTGAAGGAAGAAAGGGAATTTCCCTCTCTGAGGCCGTGGTCCTGTGCTTGATTTACCATGTGCTGGCTGAAAAGGGCAGCCTGGCTGGGTTTCTGTCTGCTTTCTCAAATGTACCTTTGCTCTTTGAAGCCTTTACTGCACTAAATGTAAAGATCAGCATTGCAGTTCACAAAGGTGTCTGTAGCAGAGGTAGGCTGCTGTCTACTCTCTTGATCTTCGTGAAGATGTGTTGCAGTGGTTTGGCACAGATGCTACGTTGGGCTGTGACTAAGTTGCTGTCCCTCAATTGGGCTCCCACAGGGATGAGATTAGAATCACAGAATCGTTAAATTTGGAGAAGACCGCTAAGATCATCAAGTCCAGCCCCAATCCATCCCTACCATGCCCATTAAACCACATCGCTCAGCACCGCATCTCCATCCTTTTAGAATGCTTTCAGGGACAGTGACTCCACCAGCTCCCTGGGCAGCCAGTGCCAATGCCTCACTACCCTTTCTGAGAAGATATTTTTCCTAATATCCAATCTGAACTTCCCCTGGTACAACTTGAGTCCATTCCCTGTAGTCCTATTGCTGCTGCCTGGGGGAAGAGGCCGACCTCCGCCTCACCACAACCTCCTTTCAGGTAGTTGTACAGAGCGATAAAGTCTCCCCTGAGCCTCCTCTTTCCCCAGACAAAACAGTCCCCGTTCCCTCAGATGGTTCTCAAAAGACTTGTGCTCAGCACCCTTCACAGCTTCACTGTCCTTCTCTGGACATGCATGTGGAACCCGGAACCAAGGGGACAAAGACCTGGAGAACACTGTCTGCTCCATTCCCAGCAAACAGCAGGGCTGTTTCTCTTGCAGTGAAGCTGGATGAGATGTGCACCAACCACATGGTACTGCCCTGTGCATTGCTCATACCTTGCTGCTTTTCGTTTTCCTGCAGCAGCCATAGGGGAACAGAGATAAGAAGAATCAGAGAAGTGAGAGAAAGTGGAAGGCAGCAGTAGGGGCTGGTTCAGCTCATCCTAGAAGGATCCTGCTATGTCTATGCAGGTTTGAGGCAGGCTTGAGAGTAAGTTCAGTGTTCCATGGTCCTTCTTGACTGCTGTAGTGGGTCTGGCACCAAAATGAGCTTCTGAGTCCTGTGAGAAGAGACCAAAACAGTTTGGAGATGTAGTGAGACCATCCTGGGTAAAGCAAATGTGAGCACAGATGCTGTCCTCTTCCTGCCATCTGTTTTGATTACTGAGTGCTACAAATCCCCTCCCTGTTCCCTGCTTTTTGACTAGCCAAGCTGAGGGTTGAGGATAGTCAGCACACTTGGACAAGAGTTTGCCTATGGAGAGCTCAGGGTCCCACCAGCATTTCTGGAGAGCAGGTGCTGGCCCTTCAGATTGGACGTGTGGTGAGGTGGGGTGTGTGTATGAATGTGATGGGACATAGTGGAGAATGAGGCTAAAACCCAGCCTTGAGCATCTACTTCCTTCTTAACATGATGAACTGCAACATAATGTATCCGGGCAACCTTATTTTCAGCATTTTCCCCTCTTTCTCTGAAGTGTTGTAGTGCTTCTGAAGCTCATCTGCTTTATTTTTATCCCTCTCATATGACAATCCGGGAAGCTTGCTTGCATCTTCATTAGGTTTATTTATTTATTTACTCTTTTTCTTTCTTTTTATTTATTTATTATTTCGTGTGTGTGTGTGTGTGAAATAAAACGAGTTTTTACTGAAAGATTAACAGTTCTAAGACACAAGTGTACACGTGCACTGCTGCAGTGCAGAAGTCCCAGGAGGTCTCAGTAGGGCTGCAAGGTTGGAAATTCCAAGGGTGAGTAACTCTGATGTAATTGCAGTGGTTTATTTATTTGTTTACATTTAAATATTGCTACCTGGTATGTGAAGACTACCCAAACAAAAGCAGTATCGCTTCACAGAGTGTCGTTTTGAGAAATCCTGTTTGAATTCTCCTTCATTCCGTATGGGATTTCTGTTACTGTTTGCACTTGCATGCTTTAGGTATAGGCAGTGGCAAATTTTCTGTCAGTGTTTTGTCAGAGGAGAAAACAGAGTTGTAGAATCATAGAATCGTTTGAATTGGAAGAGACCTTAAAAGGACATCTGGTCCACCTCCCCTGCAACGAGCAGGGATGCCTACAGCTCAACCAGGCGCTCAGAGCCCCTCCATAATGCATAATCCTAGGAGGAAAGCCTTCAGGGGTGATTTGTGTGAGGTGTGGATCCTCACGAAAGGCAGTGCCTCCTGTTCAGCTTGCCTCCTGCGATGCATGGTGGGATCTTCCCAGTGCAGTGTGGAGCAGCAGTGAGGATGTTCAGCAATCTTATCTGTAAGAGGAACTGAAACTCCTCAGGTTCTTATGGTGGTGCATGAATAAAGAAAAAGGCAAAAGATAAGGAAACAATCTGAGATTTCTTATGATGAAAATTCTTGGAAATTTCAGGTTTATACAGGGGCTTTCAGCTGAATTACCAGTGAATATAGCGCTTTACAGTACTAGATTTTCCCAGGGGATGAAAACTCTGATTTTTGACTAACTCCATCTGGTCGCATTTTTAGGATTTTCCATCCTGAGGCTGGGCATCTGACTTGAGCTTTCCTTTTCTGAGAAAAGCGCTGGGATATTTAAATAATTCAAAGAAGAAATTACATGCACTCAGCAAACAGATCTCAAAAAAAAAAAAAAAAAAAAAAAAGATAAAGGAAAAAAAAAAAGCATCTTAAAATCTAGGCCTCCAAAGTCACTTTCATATATTTCCTTTTAAAATAATGTATTTTTAATTAGCTTTTAGAAACAAAGTGCCATGCTGACATATACATACTTGCCTGGTGTTTTATCATGGGACAGAACAAAGGAAATTAAAACAAAGCTACAAAGTGAGATAATATATGAGATAGATGCTATAATGGCTAATCAGCTCACCTTATAAATCCCTAATTTACAAGGCTGCAGAACTGTTATTTTCCAGGTGGTCTGAAGACAGCTGTGTAAGTTTTTATGTGTTGCAACAGCTGGAGTTCATACAAGAGCTAAAGATAATTCCCTTTTCCAGGTAGTGAGCAGAGAAAAATTGTGCTCCCACTTAGCATGTTTTCCTAAGAAATCATTTAAGACAGGGGTTATTTGGGGAGTGCTCCTGCTGCTCTACACAGAGCGCAGCCAAGAAGTGGCTCCTGCACTCCTTGCTTCTGCCAGGAGAACATGGGGCTTGCAAAGCAGGGAAGCATGTACTAGCTTTGTCCGTTGAGTGGTGAAAAGAGCAAAGCTCCCTTCATCATGCTCCAGCTTCCCTGGCTGCCGGGATCTCAGCTTCCAGCTCCCCCTGATCATGGTGAAATGTTTGTCATCAGCACCCTAAAACCATATGGTTTTGCTCAGATGCAGGGATGTGGCTATCAAATCTCTCTCGTTGGCACCATCTTCACGTCCTGCCTGAGCTGCTGTTTCTGGAGATGATGCTGAAGGTGAAATTATTTAGGAGAAGTGTTTTCAAAAGCAAAGACATGGGATGGATATTCTTGTGCTGAATTACATGTTGAGCACTGAGTACATACAGATTTAGAATATCTATATTAACATATCTAATATCTATATTAACATACAGATTTGGTGACAAGATATACATGTTTTAACTCCTAATCCCATGGTAAGTCTGCTGATATAAGCAATATTGCTTAAGTAAATCTGGAGGAATATGAATTTAGTTTTATCTGGATTTTTTATTACAATGCCCCTTCATTTCTCTTAAAACAAGCACAAGTGTGTATTTAGTTTATAATATTCGAGTCCAACATTGCAGTAGCACTTTTTTAGCTTTGGAAAGTCTGTTTGGTTTAAGTGAGACTTAGTGGTTAATGGATGGCTACAAGGCCCAAGCTTCATGGTAAAAGTTTTGTGGGAAGGCAGGTGTGTGGTGGTTCTGTTTTGTGTCTTTTCTTTTAATGGCTATATCCTGCTACAAAGAACGGCGATGGTGAGGGCTTATGTGGGGCTGTCAGCTTGTTGCATGTACTTACATCTTTGCCATGCCTCAGAAAACCCATCTGACTTCATTTAAATATGACCTGCTGTTGCACACATCTGAACAGCATAATACATGAAAGTGCATATGATGTCTCTTTAAGTCCGGCGTATGGTTAATAGCAATAGTGTATGGCATGGTAAAGATTATTATGTGTGTTTGCTCCAAGTGGACCTGCTCCTATGTTCTTTCAGCCTAGTAAGAGCATTGGCTCAGAAACTTGAATATTTAAAATGCCTGAAGGCAAGGCTTTGCTTTCCAGGCTTTTCTCCACGTCTTTGCGGAGCTGATGACTGCATAAAAACATGTGATTGGGTAAAGCAGTGAATCATTACTTATAGACCATAACATTTATTTATGCATTTTTAATTGGAGCTTTATTCATATGATATATGAAGTATTTTAAAGCACCAGAGGAACACATGAGCACTACTGTGCCAACTGCTTCTGTGCTTGAAACCTCTGCCCCAGACTGTGTGAGAGATTCCACAGAATTGCAGAATCACAGAATGGTGGGGTTAGAAGGGACCTCAGAGCCCACCCCACCCAAACCCCCTGCCGTGGGCTGGTTGCCCCTCATCAGCTCAGGCTGTTCAGGGCCCCATCCAACCCAGCCTTGAGCACCTCTAGGGATGGGACACCACAGCGCTCTGGGCAAGTCGAGCAAATAACCAGTTAGTGTAAATGGGTAAACAATGAGTTTCCTAACCAGTGCTCAGAGATTAGAGGAGCACAGTTTCGTAGCTGTCTGCACAGTGTGGTGTTGGCTGTGGCATCTGTGCTCTGCTGAGGCCTGTGGGGGGAATTCCAGGAGATGAGCACCTCCTGAGGTAGTTCTGGGAGCACAGGCTCTAGTGGTTGGGCGCAGGTCCTGCAGTCCTGGCAGAAAATGATTTGCATGGAGAAGCATGGAGAAAAATAGTGTTTCAATACAAAAAAATAATTGCTCTGTTTCTACTCTGTGCCCTCCCTCCCTTTTTTTTCCTGAACAGATAATTTTCAATCAGCCAAAAAAATCATCTGAGAGCAACAAGACCAGAGACCACAATATTTCACTCTGCCCAGCTATGCCTGGAACCTGAGGCTGTGTGTGAAACCTCTGAAATAGCCCTTAAATTTGGTCAGCTCCAAAACCACAATCATACATTGCCCAAGAATGGTCTGAGGAGGCTCAGACTGGTGTCACACAAGCTGCCTTGGTGACCTTCACTGAAGAAGCTCCCACATTCCTGCTCTGGGAGGTCTAGCTGAGGGGAGGTGCGTGTGCTGTGGTCAAAGTTAGCATCAGCAGCATCTTGTCTGCGAGAGGTGACAGCTTGCTGCCTCCTGTGAGTTCCTACCAGCAGGGTTAACCCTCAGCGAGGGAAAGAAAAATGCAGTCTGGCGTGCAGTGCTCTGGGAGGCTGCTGTAGTTCAGCTGGAGGTTAAGAGGACGGGCTTATGGTTCACCTGCTTGTGTCCTTCAGAGGTCACCTTTGTTGTCTCAAAAACCTCAGCATTGACTTGATGGTGGGAACAGGAGCAGAGCTGTAACCCACCCTCCAGCTGCAAAAATCCTGTGTATAGGGTGCAGCAGACTACCACTGGGATCAAGCAGATACCCGGCTTTCAGAGATGCCCTCCCTAGGATTGTGATGGGTAGTGGGCTTCACGTGGGCTCTCACTTGCCAGGCAGGGTTGTGAGGATGGAGGCTGGGCTCTGCACATGCACTGAATGGTTTCACATGGCTGAATTGACACCTCATGGAGGATGACTATCTAGTGTTGAAGGCAAAGGTGTTTACACTTTCCAGGAAGGTGTCTGTGGTACTCGAAAGTGTAGCTGTAAATTGCTATCTGAACATCTTTAAGTTTAAAGGAGGCGCAGTTAAGTGGGAAGCAAGGCATCCCTGGTGATAATTAGTGAGTGAACAGTGTTACAACGTCCTGTAGAGCCCAGGCAGGAAAGATCTTCCTGGAAAACCCCTTCTTAAGCTCTGCTTGGCACAAGTGCCTGAGAACACTCACAGCAGGCTGATGCTTAATTATTTCCAGTGCTGAGATCAGGTTAGAGGTGATTAATAGATTTTGGAAATAGTGATATGGAAATCTGTCTTGTTAAATCCGGAAATAGTTTTCCTTGTCTTAATTCAGAGTTAAGAGATAATACAAAACAGGTTTGTTTGTTTTTAATTCTAGCCTTTCCAGTAACATAATAGAATCACAGCAGTCCATCTTCCAACTGCATTTAGTTTTTCAGTTCACAGGGTTTTAAGCTGTATGTTTTCCTGGCGTTTATAAAAATTCAATTAAAAAAAAAATTGTTAGGCACATTTGGTTTTGTATATAGTCGCAGTATTAGAACATCAGATGTTTGTGGTTTGTTTGTAAGTCTGGATTCATGACTCCTGCAGACAATGTGGTCCAAAATGAACATGCTATTTGCATTTTCTTGTTTTACGGATAATTATTGCAGAGGTCTTTCCCACAGGAAGGTCTTGAGAAAAGTGGAAGCATTTAAAAATAATTACGGATACACAGAACGTTTTTTGTCTTAATGTTTTCAGAAAGAATTACTGTGTGCAGTAAATTCCAATAGGAGCGTTCAGTACGTTACGTGGCAGCTCTGTCCTTTTCCTCTGAGAGCCTCACAAATGAGGGGTTTGGCTTTGCCTGTGTTGAGATGTGGATGCACGCTTACTTCAAGATTGTGTAGAAGGGGGTGACAGTAGTGAGGGCTTTTGAAAAGTAGGTCACTTTTTTACATGGCTAAATGTAATTTTAAAGTCTAGCTCTGTTGTTTCTATTTTATGGCTGTAGTTTTGGCTCGTTTTCTGTGTCTGTGTGAGAGAGCCATGCTATTTTAAACTCGGTAAGCGGATGTTTCTAGGAATCTGCATACTTAAAATTAGTTTTCTTTTGCGGTTGCACAACTGTAAAGTAAATCCAGAAGAGCATCGCTGACTTTAATTATGGTACTCCAGTTTTTTGCTTCTATAAACGATGTCAGAAATGAATTCTGAATATTCTGAAAACTCACAGCGGAGCTTCCCAGCACCATCTCTGTGTAGTGCAGCAAATGGAAGAGATCCAAAGGATGATGAGGCATGTTGGCGTACAGAGGATGCTGAAATGGAAGATGGTATGGCTGCCATTCTTCTCTTAACTCTTTAAATATAGCCCTTCTATCATTCAACAAGCTTGCAATGACCTGTTTACTTAAGCAAGCCTTCTCTGTCCTGATACTAAATTTAGCAGTATTTAAAGATCTACAGACAGATGTTTTTCAACATCTGACAGCTATAGACTCTTGCTTTGCTATAGTCTGGGACACTGGATTATGTGAGAATTAGATAATTTTAAGGGTTGCCTTTGAAATAAGTTCTTTCATTCTGGTTTGAAAGAATGCAGAAGAACAAGCCTATCTTTCTTCAATACTCAAATTAACTTCAGCTTAACAGAATATAGGAAAGATTTAAAAAGTCATTTAGGACTTGCAAAGCTTTTTTATCCTTCCACCTGATCCGGACTTGGAGAAGAGGCTGGCTGGAGACTGTGTGTGTAAAAAGAGGGTGAGGACTGAAGAGAATAATTTGATCATACTAAAGCGCTTCTGTATCAGTGTCAGAAAGAGTTTTAGATTTGATCCTCTCATTAATAATGGATGGCCAGACGGATGCTTCCTCCCCTGCTGTCTTCTTTTTAATTCATCTGAATGATCATGGAAAATACAGTCCTTTGGCTCTAGCCAGGCTGTCTCTCTAGCTTAAAAGCTCGCTGTTAGTCCCTGAATCTGCTCTCACACCACAGCAGTTTTGGTAGGTTGATAAGTACGTTCTGAAGGTCTCCTTGCCAAGCTGAGGAAGTCAAACAACCCAGTTGTTGTTTAACGTGTAAAAGACCAGCCAGTGAAGCTGCATTGTCATGGCCCCAGCTCAGTGTTTTCTTTCCATTTGCAACACAGCTGGATTTGGTTTTCTTTGATTCCAGACATGGGGCTGCTGGTTTGATTGCTCACCATCCCAAAAGCCCAGAAGTAGTTTCAGTGAAATCCTGTTATGTTCCCAGTCCAGTGGAACTGCTTTCCAGGGTAGCCTGGACCCTGAATGATGGTATAATTTCACTGGCCTGGTAGCCATTTGAATGCTGTGTTAATTCTGCTTGTGTTTCAGTGTCTGCAGTTTCTCAGTGGTTGTTATGTTTTGGAAAGTGTCCTTCTGTAAGAGCCCCCTTGTAGAGATGCTTATATTTAATATCTGTATAAAGATGTGGTTAAAGACTTGTGGAGACTTCTGAGTCAAAAGAAAGTGTCCTTGGGTACTGTGGGGGGAGAAAGACTCTGAGAGGGCAGTCAGGAAGAATTGTGTGGACGTGGAAATAACGAGGAAATAAAGATCTCTAGGGCTCCAGGAGTAGCAAGCAGCTTCTACCAAGGGGCAGTGGTGGGTTCTGTAGGAGCTGAGGCAGCTCCTCCTGAGTGCTGCTGCTGAAGCTCATACATGGTGAGGTTTTTAACTAACTTTTGGGCCCTTTTTTTTTTTTGGCCTCTGTGACATTTTCTGCACAAGTTTTACATCTATATGTTTCCCTATGTCAGTGTCCTCTTTGTGAACTGTTCTTTGTTCTCAGAGCTTGGGCTGATTCTGTAAACATCCCGGCAATTACCAGGGTTGATTTAGGAAGTCTGGATGTTTGCATAGGTCTTTTGATTTTTGATTTAGTCAACATAAATACTTGAAAGGCAGTGAGGAACGCATTGTGGGGAACCTTTCTGCAAGAGTTGACAGAAAGTTTGACACTGCACTCATGAGCTATACAGTACTAGACTTTTCTACATCCAGTTTTTCTTTGTACATGTTTCAGATAGGACCCATCTGACCATATTCACATATCTCTGTATGACTTAGCCACACGTTGCATTCAGGCAGTAGAGGAGAAAATTCACCTAAAAAAGACCACACATCTAGTCTGAAGGTAAACGTCTACCACAGGTCTGATCCACATTTCCTAAGAGTAACTGTTTCTCCTTACTGGCCAAAAAGAGCCCAAGGTGACAAACTCGGATGGGCGTTCAGCTGATGTTATGGAACAGAAATCTGAGTTTTCCTATCTCTGTGTTCCTGTTGGTTGCTGGTGGTGAGGTCAAACTGGAGGCTGGTTTGACTGTGCAGTAAATCCAGCCTTAGGGCTCTTATAGCTGTGTGCAACGCATCGAGGCCATGAGATACAACATGCTGACTGCTATAAAACTCACTGTCAATTCAAATTTGCTCAGAATCTCTAAAAGCCTGCCAGTGTAAGATTTAAATTTTTATGCCAGGTCAAATATCAGAAGTCTTCTCATGGCTGGCATAAAGCTGACCTGTAGCTGTGCACTCTGGCTAATTCAGCAGAAATATAACCATGTGCCTGTATCTGATTTGTACCACAGGGTAATCCAGAATAAAGCGCATTCAGTATTTCAGAGTGAAGGACAGTTACAATAAAACTGTCCTTCAACAGTGGCACGTCTTTTAGTGAAACAGCTCTATTCCATTCCTAGGTGATTTTTTCCCCATAGTTACATAATTTGCTATTAGCTACTAACTAAGAAGTAGAAGAAATGAAAGCTACACTTGAACAGAAATTAATAAATGAATGTCTTTTGCTGGTAGTGGATTTATTTCTCTGGTGTTGAAATGCCCGGATGACTTTGACAAAACGAGTACAATGCCTTCATCTACAAATTAAAGACTAACAGTATCTGTCAAACATAACCTTTAAAGCAATTATAAAGTGATATCACTCAGGGGATAAAATGAATTTTTAAAATAACTGTATGTATGTTTTTCTGGAGCTTTAGGCTGGGCTAGATATGCCAGAGGGGTTATCCTGGAGGATCATGTGTTGGCCATTCACACAAATCACCTTTTAAAAGTCAGTAATGGGACATTTTAATGACCCTCTTTATTTCCTTTGCCCCCTATGAGAAAGTGATTATTGTGGCTCTTTACATCACTCCTTTGAGGACAGTAGTGTAGGAAGAAACAGCTCAGCTTGTCATAAAAAAACAAGTTGTGCGTTTGCCCTAAATATCCAGATATGCTGTTTAACAATTTCAGCGTCGACACTCTTAAATAAAATATTCCTCCATAAGCAATGATTTAAGATGGCCCTTCCCTAAGAAAGCCTTAAAAAAAAGCAACTTCCTTTCATCTTCAGTCACCCATCTTTAACTCAGTGCCTTGAACCTCAAAAGCTGTCACTTAACTAAACTAAACTGAACTTAACTAAAACAGGACATTACTTCCTGAGTCAGAGCTAAAACTTCTCAGAGAATTAGATGTTCAGTTCATTTCCGTGGGTGGCATTTCAACCCTTGTCTTGAGTGGGTGGAAGAAGGTAGGTACAGGCTGATTTTTCAGGATGAAAACGCACCAGAGATGAAGGTGAGAAGAGCTGTTAAACACAAAGAAGAGCAGAGAGCTATATAAACTGCATGTCTATGGGTATAAACTGATTATGAATAGATAGAAGCTGAATTACGTATCATTTCCAACTACGTGGTGCAGTGGGACACCTTCCCAGCAAAATAACAGAGGCATAAAATCTCATTACTTGAAGTTAAGATTTGAGTAGCTCTATTGGGTGGAGGGTGAGAGTTACTGTGGTAGTTGAAGCCTGGATTTGATGATGTCCAGCAGATCCCTTGTGGCTGGCAGCTAGTGCAGAGAGACCAGGCTCCTCTCCTGTAGGCAAAGCGAGCCAGTCCATACCTTCCAACAAATATACAACAAGGGAAGTCTTCCTAACTGAGAGCTCATGAGGGAGTCAGCCCTCAAGGGTCCTCCTGGAAACGAGTGGTCATTCTGTCCCAGCACCATCATGACCCCACTGTTTGAACAGGACTGAAATTATTTCCATATTGCACCCAGAAAATAAAGTACGATTTCCCCTGTCCCAGTACCTTTCCAGCTGAGGCGTTCTTAGCCTGGTTAGCAGCATAGCTGCAAAATCTTGGTCAGTTTATCTCAACCTCTAAAATGCAAACCAAAACAATGTCTCCAGACTACAGTTAATGAAGGCCAGGTAGGCTGTGAGACTGAATCACTGTCCAGAGAATGACAGTTGGTGGCTCCAGAGGGATTCAAAGCAGGAAAGACAAAGTCTTATTTCATGGAGAGTTATGCCCTAAAGAGGGACTTTTGTCCACAGCACAAGGGACTTGGTCCCCACAGAGCCTGCTATCCTGGCACTGGCCTGGTTTACTCCAGGTAAGTATCAGTGGCAAGAGGGGCATAAAGGCAGTCTTCTGTATGTAAATTGTATGATATGTGTGATGCAGTGAGAGAGTTTGGCAGGTTTTGGAGCATCTGAAACTAAAATTGCTTTCAAGGGGTCCCCCGTATTGCGGGCACCAGGGCAGTGCCTTTGCTCAGAGGACAAATTGCAAAGAGCAACCCATAGCATGTCCATTCAAAATTAACCAGCTAAGAGGGAATCTCCTTAAATTATCAGACCAAAAAGGATGCTGGTCTGATCACCTCTAGAACTGGAATGGCTCTGAACCCTGTGTGGCTAGTGGTAGCCGTACCAATGTTTGTTGTTGAAGCAATTATTTGGATGTTGTTGCTACAACTTGCTGGATGTTACCAATTGCATTAACTTTCATGCTGCTATCACTAAGGTAGAAAGTGATGCTGAAGGGAAGAATGTAGGAGAGACTGAGTCTGTCCCAGAGAATCATAGAATCATAGAATGGCCTGGGTTGAAAAGGACCACAAAGACCATCAACTTTCAGCCCCCCTGCTATGTGCAGGGTCTCCAACCACTAAACCAGGCTGCCCAGAGCCACATCCAGCCTGACCTTGGATGCCGCCAGGGACAGGGCATCCACAACCTCCTTGGGCAATCTGTTCCAGTGCATCACCACCCCCTGAGTGAAGAACATCCTCCTAGAGCCCAAGACAGCATAACTGCTATTCCATGTTCCTGGCATTTGTGTAACCTGCCGCAGGGGCCAGGAGTGGTGGAGTCACAGGAGATACTCAGGCAGTGTCTGATTCCTTGGCCTTCTTTATCTAAGCATTAACCTACTTACACCCTTGTGTCATTCGTATCCATTATTCCATTATGGGCAAGGAGAGTAGACTGCTCTTTTCCCCCTTGTAGCTTTGGGGCATTTTTAGGCAGCTGACAGGCAAGCCTTGGGACAGTGGCCATTTTTTTTCCCCTACAACAGCCAGTCTGTATTGACATGTATGATTCGCAATAAACTGCATCTCTTCCCAAAGATTTGCTGCCTACCCGACTCCATTTGCGTGCAGTTTTCCCTTTCTGATACTCTGCAGTAGTTCTTGCTTTCTCTTGAACTTTAGCCCAATTTTCACAGATCTTTTCTTTTTTAAATTTTTGCCAAGATCATTTTGGATTCTAATGCTGTTCTCCAGCATGTCTGCAGTCACTCCTAGCTTCATATAATCTTCAGATTTAATAAGTGTACTCTCTTTTATCGTCCAGGTCACTAATGAATATGCTGAGCAGAAAGAGACTATACAGATCCAGCAGAGCTCCTCTCACAGCGTCCCTCTGTTTTCACAGCATACCATTAATGACTACTCTCTGGGTACGGCTTTATAGTGGTGTCATTTAATCAAGTTTCCGTAGTTTATTTACAGAAAAGTTGTTTGAGACGATGTCAAAAGCTATAATAAAGCCCGGATAAATGACATCTAACAACTTCTCTATTATGAAAAGAAATTAATTTGGTTTGATAAGTATTTTTTTTTCTTGTCTCCTCCGCTGCTGCTCATTTTTTTATTATCTTCCACAGACAACCAAACTGTTTCTTTGATTGTTTTAGAGTTCTTTGGAGGATTGAGGCTAAACTGACTGATAAGGCATCCTTTTGCTGCTTCTCTTAATGCCCTTCAAGACAGGCACTGCGTTTGCCTTTTCCCTGAGTTTTGGCTCCATACCTGTCTGAGCTGTCACAGGTGACCAGAGGGGAGGCCGCAGGTGACAGGAAGGGAGTTGTCTGAGATTCCTTCAATTGGTCCTCAAGGGTTTGTTCCATGTGGTCGGAAATATCTGGCTGGGGCACAGTGCTGACCTCACCATGGAACAGGGAGAAGACAGTGCATCTCTGCAGTGACAGTGTGTCATAGTGCTAACTGTACCAACCCCTTGTGCTTAGCAGGGGACTGTAACTAGGACTAAAGCAAAATCAAACCAACGTTGCCTTTTTTGATGTCACTTTTCAGTACCTTTCCCTCTGCTTGAGCAACACTGTTCTTAATACTGCCTTTTCATATTGATACACATAAGAAGGATACTAAAATCTATTCTTTTTCAATCTTTTTCAATTTTCATTTTGTTTCTGTGCCTTGATATTTCTCATCTTTCTGCCTGAAAGTTCACACTATTTTTTAATTCCTACTCTGTAACCTTTTAGTGTCTTTCTTCTTGTCTTTGAGGCACATGGAGAGCTTGTGATGCTGCCAAGCCTTCTGATCCTTATTTTGCATTGAAATGTTATTGTGTTCGTGCCTTTGGAGCACAAAATATTACTACTTTGAGAAACTACCGCTCACCTTGATTTCTTTTTCCTTTAAACTTCACTGCATGAAATCTTGCCTAGCAGGTTGTTTTTTGTTTTTTGTTTTTTGTTTTTTTTTTTGCTTTTTTTTCTGTATGTGTAGAAGCCAGGCATTCCTGTTTTGCTGTTTCCAATCCCTGGTGTATGGCAGATTTCATCATTTCACAGCCAATTCTATGCACATTTCCTTCCATCTCTTACCCCCAACACATCCTTCCCTGTAGGTGCTTCCCCACTGATTATTTGACCTATCAGTTATGCAAGAATATTGCACCAAAGCACTGGAATGCTCTGTCTTCTGCTGCTTTGCTTTCCTAGCAGATATCTTGTGCTTTCCCATTACTGCAGTGTCAGTTATTATCAGGCAGTCTGACCCATTCAGCCTTGTTGGATTTCTGGATTTATCGCACCCAGTTTAGTCTTAAATTAAATTTGAGATTTAATAGATTCACCAGTGTTGCAGTAGGCATCTAAGATATCAAAGTGCTTAACTATGTTTCCTGGTGCATATATGGCTGTATGATCACTCCTGCTTTCTAGAGCTACTCTCAGAAACTTTGGATGCAAATTTTGGATTGCAGCATCTTCTAAGTCTGCCTTTATTATTTATCCAAAGGAGTGCTGTTGCAGTGGTGAGACTCTGGAGGACAAGGTGTGTGAGGGGTGGCTGAGGGCTTTGGGTGTGCTGGGCCCAGAGCAGAGGAGCTGAGGGGAGGCCTCATGGCGGCTGCAGCTCCTCACAGGGAGCAGAGGGCAGCGCTGAGCTCTGCTCTGTGTGACAGCGACAGGG
>PPHD01008075.1:10127-22198 GCA_002909625.1 Bambusicola thoracicus | reverse complement strand
AATGTAGGAAAGAGAAGTGGTTATGACAGCACCTAACCCACATACAAGAAGCCTGACTTCACATAGGAAACAAACCAGAATGCTATGTGTAGTATATAGTAGCAACAAAAATTTCTTATTGGCATTTTGGATTTGAAAACATTGGTTTGAAATTCCTGTTGTAACAGAACAGCTATTTCTTCTTTTCTTCCCCTTAAGGCTGCCTGTATAAAAGATGATTGATTTTATATTTTTTTTATCTGAAACCCATGAAATTTCCATTTCCTACTGTTCCTATGGCAAGCAATAAACTCTGGAGAAAACTCAAGACACAGAATGATCTGTGGAATCAAACTTTATAACCCATGTAAGGTTATAAAGCAGGTATGTCTATTACAGTGCCTGGTGCAAGAGGAATATCCTCTCTTAGCTCATACACCAAGGAAAGCAGCAACTGCAGATTTATAGGCATAGTGTATACATATTCATCATATTTCCAAAAAATTGGTTACACATGCACTGGAGGTGTCATCTGTTCCTCCCCTGAGCATGTGTTCTAGAATATAGGGAGGTTCTCTGGGTCCATCTGGTGGTCGTTGGATGAGGGCTATTGCAAAATCTTTATGCGATTGCATTGCGTTGCAACAGGAACTGCCTCCTTATCTTCACAGGACCCCCCTTTGAGTTGCAGACAGCAATCGTTGTAAACAGCATTTCTATCCTTCGTTCCGTTGTCAGCTCTGTCTTATCTTCACAGACTCCAAGGACCTCGCACTCCTATGATTTCTGTGTTCCTCCCTTAAGTTTGTGAACAAAGTTATAGTTTCCTTGATTCAGAACTACTGGATTAACTAGATATATGTTTAAGCCAATCCAGGTTCATATCTTTGATGGTACCGAGTGATTCAGAGGTAGATAATTGCAAGGGCTGTTAACTGTCTTGACTTGGATAATATAGCTTTTTTTTGAATCTTGGAATTGAAAATACTTTAAATCGATAACGTGGACTATGCCATATAGAAGCAGTCATGGTCAGAGAGGAAATAGTCTGTCTTTAAAATAAATTCAGTTTAAAACGTTGTTAACTAGGTGTTGTGTTCAATGTCTTCTCCGCCTACTGGATGTGTGTCTCTATGGTATTTTGTGACAGTTCCATGGGTTAGATATTGTGCAAAAATATATTTCCTTTGTGTTCCTAATCTTAGATTCTGAGGATGATACATTTAGATTTCTTATTTACATGTTATAACACTTTTAAAAATCATCTTAGTGCTTCTTAATTATTCTTTTTGTAAAAGAAAGACTTCTGAGCATTTTGAGAATTCTTCTCTACAGTTTTGCTGCGGGAAAAATTGCCAGATCACATCTCTTTCACCCACATAATTCCTGGCTCTGATTCCCCAGTAGATGCTGATAATGTGTAACAAAGGGAACAAGCACAGAGTAATTTTTCTTTCTTCTGTTCTCCACTGTTTCGTATACTCAAAAATGACTCCTGAGCCAGGAGCTACTTCTCAACATTGTTTAATAGCAACCAACAGATAATCCTTCGTTAGTTTGTATAGCTTGTTTTGTAATCATTTATATTTATGGCTTCTATAGCATTATCCAGCATTAAATTGCATTACGTGAGTATTAACACAGAAAATTGGTGGGTTTTTTGTTTGTTTGTTTGTTTTCTTTTTCTTTTTTAGCTACCTCATTATTTCATTGTGTTACCCCTTTCACTCTAAGCTCACATCAAATTGTGCTGACTAGCTTCATTATTTCTTTCATGTTCTTTGTGAAGTCTAAGTAGCCTGAACTGAGTGAAGACAGCGTATGTATGTTTTTTGCTATGGCTTCTGATAGCACTTTATTATGGTAAAGCTTCTTGTATTCTTACTGCAAATCAGATGTTTTCACTGAGTTGGTACTTTATCCTAGGACTTTAGATTCAGAGAACCTGATGGTAATTACTGATGTGAGCAAGTAAGCTGACAATTTTGTTTGGTTGGTTTTGTTTGTTTTATTCTGTTTGTTTATTTGTTTTACACTGGGAGAAGAGGAACACAGAAGGTCTAGCTAGTGTGTGTGTGTGTCTGTATATGGGTGTATATGCAACTGATTGCCTACTGATTTCTCCCTGAAAATCTGTGTTGTCTAGCTCCCATCTCTGACGATATTTGAATCCCTTGATGCGTAAAGAGTCTGATCCTAGGAAACTAGTCTGAGCGTCCCTGAAACTGAAGACTGATTACTCATAGATGGGATTCTCTGTTTCGATGGTGGTGAATAAGAGTATAACACAACATGGTATTTTTTACTTTAGCTTAATGGGAAAATTATTTTCCCTTGAAAATACTGGTCCTTGTGAGCTAAGATAATGATTATAATCACAATGCCTGTAGAACAAATCTGCTTCTCTGAGAAAAGCAAGGTTACTTGTCTTTCATTCACTGAGGGGATCCACGTATTGTCAACAAGCCTTGACTGCAGTAGGTCTGTGGACTCACATGAAAGAGAACCCAGCAATGTCCATTGGTATCCTAGTTCAGAAATTCTTAGTAAAAGCACCTGCATTTTTGTCCACGTGCCACTTCTAAGGCACCACGTGAAAATACATGTTTGAGAGAATGACAAGTTGTTTGTGCATGCCTGCCTGCATATTACATCTGTGTTCATCTCTTAGTGATGTTGAGCAATGCCTGTTCTATCAGAGAAAATGGGAAACTAGCTGTAGAACCTGTGTACTTTAAACTATTTAACACCTCTTTCAGAGCCAGCTATCACACCATGTAAATTCTAGGCCTGCCTCAGATTGCTGGAGAGGCTTACATAAGCATCAGATTTGATACCAAACTTTATTTGATCTAAAGGATTTGAGGGAGAAAAAAAACCTGCAATACTTGGAATGTATCCACTTTCTTACCCTAACAGCGATATCTACAATAGTCTATTTTCACATCCATCAGTGGGCTCATCCATGTTCAGTGACTGGAGTTCATCTCTCACAAATACAGTTGCACATGCTGCAGTGTCTCATTTCACACTGATGGGTATGTATATGCAACTTATGTCATCTTCCATGCACCTTTTTTCTCCTGTAGGAAAACAAATGATTTTTTGTTACTGGTATTCCACATCATAACATCATGTAGTGCACTGGGAGTTAAAGAGTCAGTGCTCCAGATCTGGGTACCCCTGGGGAACACCACTTGTCACTGATCTCCATGCAGACGTTGAGCCATTGACCATCGCCCTCTGGACCCAGTCCTGCGACCGGTATTTCAGCCATCGAACTGTCTACCCATCAAATCCATCTATTTCCAATTTGGAGAGAACGATGTGGGATACTGTGTCAAATGCCTTACTGAAGTTGAGGTAGGTGACATCAGTGCTCTTCCCTTGTCCGTTGATGCAGCAACACCATCATAGAAGACTGCTAGGTTTGTCAAACAGGATTTGCCCTTGGTGAAATCATGCTGGTTCTCCCGTATTGCCTCCCTGCCTTCCATGTGCCTTAGCATCATTTCCAGGAGGATCTGTTCCGTGATCTTCCCTGGCATAGAGGTGAGACTGACAGGTCAGTAGTTCCTGGGGTCATCGTTTCTTCCCTTTATAAAAATTGGATGTGATGTTTCCTTTTCTCCAGCTACCAGGAACTTCACCTGATTGCCATGACTTTTCAAATATTGTTGACAGTGACTGGACAACCACATCAGCTAATTTCCTTCAGACTCTGTGATGCATCTCACTGGGACCCATAGACTTCTGTACATTCAGGTTCTCAGGTGATCACAAACCTGATCCTCACTTACAGTGGGAGGGACTTTGCTCCCCCGATCCCCTCCTGCCAAACCAATATCCTATTTCAAGCTATCATAGTTCGATATTTCAATAGCATAAACTAGGGATGGAGAAAGGCTTTTGATATTGGCTAATATAACAAATTGTCCTTTTCTGATTTTTTTTCTGTGAGCCAAAAGATTCCAAACAAAGCTCCTCCCATGGCTACAGAACACTAAATATCAGCTCAAGCAGCATAACTGGCATTTGATGAGATTCAGATCTTCAGGTAGGATCTGACTTCATGGCGTAGCTGTAATTGTTATTATTACAAAAGGAGCAGCATCTAAATACAAAGTATCAAAATAATGAAAATGGAGAAAACTGGTGTTTAAAAAGAAAAGTGAAATATGATTTGGAGTCAGTGAGAAATAGAGGGAACAGGGACAGCTATTAGGAAATTAAGCAGGAAATAGATGCAAAACAGAAGAAAGTGTAAAAGTAGGTGTCCAGACATGGGAGATCCAGTAGAGTACTTGGGAGTGCTATGTACTCATGTTTATAATTAATTAAAAAAAAAAAAAAGAGAAATCTAGAAACAGTATTTCCTAGCAAAGATCAATTTTGGACTCTCCTTTATGAAGCTTTGTACATTATACCCTAGGACAGAATCAACAGGTGTAGAGGAAGGTATGTTCTGTTAACAAAGGGTGGCAGATTTTTTCCCTGAGTTGATATAAGATAGTGGCATAGGTGAAAAATGGAGCTTGTACAAAGCAGGAAAGAAATTTTGCATAGAGAGCTCCCAGGTGCTTGAAAATTCCTGTTGTCAACATGTAGGTCAAGCTCCTTTTGAAATAAATGTTTTCCAAAATGTAGTATTTATGTATTGTGCCCTAGTTCTGAGGAATTAAAGAAGTAGATTGCCCTTTTCCTTTAAGTTGGTAAAAGCAAATGTAACTTTCCCCCCCTTGCCTCCCATATAAGGTAATTAATAGAATATTTGAGATACTTAACGGACCTTGATGTGAGTTGATATCAAAGTGATTCTCCAAATAAGTGGTTGGGATTTTCAGTTAATTCCTGCAGCAGGATGGGAGATCAGGTTTCCATGGATACTGAGCCAGAAGCAGCATTGACATTCATAGGAAACATACGCTTAGTTTTGCTGTAGCTTGCTTCCTAACATGGTGAAGTTTGGAGTTTTTGGTTTTGGTGGTGATGGGGTTTTTTTGTTGTTGTTGCTCTTGTGATTTGTTTTGTTGTCGTTGTTACTGGGGGAGGGGGGTCTTTACAGCGTTTCATTCTCTTTTAAAGAAAAAGGGGCAAATAAACATTTGAGGAATTGATAGAGAATGAAAAAGTATTATCCTCTTACTTTGAAAATTGTGCACAAGAAGTGCAAGAAACTTGCACAAATTTAAGCTATGATTAGAAATAAAACAAACCAGATTGAAACTTGGGAAGAGAAGAGGCTGAAACTGGAGCTTCTAACAATCTCTTATGATGACAGCAAGGGTTCACGTGGTTTAAATGTAGCTACTGTTCGCCCAGTTGACTGCAGCAGTGCATTTACTAGCACTGAGCAAATGGGGTGGAAATGTTTGTCAGTTAAAGATTTAATACAGAAAAGCCAAATTCTAGTTCTAGACCTTAGAAGTTAAGTGCTAGACATACTGATGAGTGGTGGACTCTCTTTTAAAAACATGTGAGATACAGAAGAAGAGGGAAGATATTTGGCAGTGGTGTGCCAAATTTTTTAAACTCATTTGACTCAAAGTAGTACCTAGCACTGGATTTTTAATTGCTCTACTCCAGAGATTTGGGAAAACTCATCACCTTATTTAGCCCATGTACCAGTCCACCAATTACAGGCTGAGCAACTCTGATAATATCTATGAAGACAAACAGTATAACTGTTTGTTTCTGAGCAGAATCTGTTTTAACACCTGGATCTGTGGTCTGTTACTCCTATTCAAGAAAGCTGTAGAGCATCTCTTCCTATTGACCTTAATTAAAATTTTCATTAACTTCTCATGACAACATGTTTATATTATTGTTTTTATATTCTGGTCAGTGTTGTAGGCAAAGAAAAAATAATACCATGTTTGTTCTGGGAGGAGCCAAAAATTAAATAGAAATGCTGTTGTTGGAATTCAAAGTGACTATATCCCAAACTATCCCTCAGTTGTTAGGAAATGCATCCAGGAACTTAAAATAGGCTATGGTAAAATAGTAATTGTTTACAGTGGCAGACAGAAAGTCTAAAAAGAAACTCAACAAGGGCAGTTTTGCAAGTTTCATCCATGAATACAAGTTGCAGAACAAAGAACAGCCTTTGAGAACTTGGTTGTTTCATCAGCTAACCAGAATAATTAAAATAATCCCAAACCTTTCAGCCTCTGATTGTTCCTCACAATCACATCTGTGTCATAAGGATGCATAAAATACTGAACTAAAAAAAGTATTAGGAAAAAAACCATGAACTAGTGCAGAGGCACAAAACTCTTACTGCCCTTCCTTTTTACACACTGCTAGTACATGCTTTCTGTTGCTTAACCTAATTTTCACAGTGTTTTATTACAAACTGATGAAGCTTTGCTTTGAGGGCAGCTCAGCTGGAAAATGGCTGCTTGTGTCACAGTAACAGTGAGATCGTAGCACTGCTATAGTCATCAATCTTCTCTGTTTATTGACTGCAGCTGTTGAATCTTACAGTGCCCCTGACTGTTACCTGATTTGCTTTTCTTTCACTACTTACCTCTACTTTGAGTAATACTTCTCATATAATAAATCTGCAGGTATAAAAGAGGCTTATGTGTGGGTGACAGTATTGTTCTGATGCCATAGGAGACCTAATACCATTTGTCACAGGGCAAATGGTGAACAAAGGTAAGCATTGTCTCTTAGCAACCTCAGCCAAGCCATCAAAACTGAAGAGCAAAGGCACTCTCAGGCAGTAGGGGAGAGATGTTTGAATACTTCAAGTAGTGCATAGCAATTTTTTCTTTTACTTTTTTATTTTTGCAATGACACAAGCTTTATAGGCTTTTGAAGTCTACTAAGTCATACATCCTAAAAGAACTATTTTTAAGGATTTGTTTAAATTTAAGCATCAAAACTTGAGGGTAATCCCCTCAGATTTCCTAGATTTCTAAGGAAAATCTGTGATCCCACCTTTCTGCTCATATATAATGTCTGAGGAGCAAGGAAAAATGAACAGATAAATAAAAAACACCTACATCAACTGATTCTTACACAAACAGTGCTTTACTTCATTCGGTAGACCACGTCCACCTCCTGAAATAGTAACTGGGAAGAGTTCCCTCTTGTGGTTAGATACACCACCACAAAGGAAGTGTCTAAGTGCATTTCAGACCTGTTTACAAAATGATGGAAATAACATACCTGAAAGCAGTAAGAATTTGCTGCAAACACAGGCATTTCCATTTCAGAGCAAAGCCATACATTCAACAGTACTGATAAAATCTGTTTCTCACTGTCATAGTATTGAAAAGACCACTTAAATTTAAGTACTGTTAAATTTTAAATTGTCTCCTCTTTGAGCCTCCATCCAAAAGCCTTTTCTTGTAATGATTTTAACTGCAAGTAAAACAAAATTAATGATACATTTAAAATATCTGTAGAATATGTTACAGCACGACAATGTAACAGCTTTTTAAATCATAGGGCTTGCTTCCAGGAGGTAGGGGGGAGAGGAAACAATTCTACGGTATTTATTTAAAAAGCTGGGATTATTCCTGTTTCTAACTCCTTGGGCATATAGTATAATATACAATGATAAAGAGAATAATTCAACTTTTTTAAGGGGGTACCTATGAAAACTTGTACAGTTTGGAATATTAAATACAGTGCCAAGTAGAAGTAGAAAAGGGAAAAGAATGAGGTTATCGGAGGTATGGGATAAAGAAAATCAAAGGTGTGTGAATTTGAATGACTAGTAAGAGACTTAGAGAAGTTAGAAACACTGTTGTTATTACTACATATCCAGGCAAACACAACATCTTTGACAGAAAAGATGACTCAGCTAATATATCATAAAATCTCACCAAGGCAATGCAAAAGATTCTTTCATGTAGTTAAAAAAAAAAAAAAAAAAAAAAAAGAGATGACAGGAACATAATGATCATTGATCAGGAGGATATAGTTGAAATTTGAGTTTTGTCAATCAAAAACTTTTTTTTTTTTTTCCTATATAGGACTTCTGAGATCAAAAACTGGCCAAAATGTAGCTGCCTCTCCAGTGCTTCAGTGAACCCAGAAAGCCTCACCAGAATGGTAGGGGTCACATAGCAAAATTGGTTTTTGTTCTCTCTTTCTCTCTTTCTTTCTCTTTCTTTCTCTTTCTTTCTCTCTCTTTCTCTCTCTTTCTCTCTCTTTCTCTCTCCTCTCTCTTTCTCTCTCTTTCTCTCTCTCTTTTTTTACCATAACTTGTGTATCTCAAGCTGTTTATACCACTTTGTCCGCAGTTCTGAAGCAGTTCTCTTCCCCAGAACAAGGCAAATGTGGACATACTGGAGCAAGTCCAGCAAACGGCTGCTAGCACAATTATATCAGGAGCATATCCTAGAACAGTTTGCATTGGAAGGGACCTCAAAGATCATCTGATTTCAACCACACTGCTGTGGGCAGGGTTGCCAAGTGCTAGATCAAGCACAAGATCTGGTTGTCCAGGGCCCCATCCAACCTGGCCTTGAACACATCCAGGGATGGGGCATCAGCAACCTCTCTGGGCAGCCTGTTCCAGCACCTCACCACCCTCTCAGTGAAAAACTTCTCCATCATCTAATCTAAGTCTCCCCTCCTTTAGTTTAAAACCATTCCCCCTTGTTCTATCACTATATACACGTGTAAAATGATTATTTCCCTCCTATTTAAAATCTCCCTATATATTTGAAGGCTGTAATGAGGTGTCCCTGGAGGCTTCTCTTCTCCAGACAGAACAAGCCAAACAAGCCACACTCCTCCAGTCTGTCATTGCAGGAGAGGTGCTCCAGCTCTCAGATCAAGTTTCTGCCCTTCCTCCTGGGCTCTCTCATCTCCAGCTCCACATCCTTCTTGTGCTGGGGGCCCCAGACCTGGATACAGTACTCCGCATGGGGCCTCACGAGGGTGGACTAGGCAGGGACAATCCCCTCCCTTGCTCTGCTGCCACCCCTCTTTTGATACAGCCCAGGATATTACTGGCCGCCTGGTCTGCAAGCACCTAAGTCCTACTTGGCAGGGCTGCTCTCATTGAGTTCTTCTCCCAGCCAGTCTATGTACCTGGGATTGCCCTGACCCAAGTGCAACACTTTCTGAACTTGGCTTTGTTGAACCTCATTAAGTTGATTTTGGCCCACCTTTTGATATTGTCAAGGTTCTTCTGGCTGGCATCCCTTCCTTTTGCCATATTAACTGCACCAGTCAGCTTGGTGTCATCTGCAAACCTTCTGAGGGTGCACTCAATACCATCATCTGTACGATTGATTAAGATGTTAAAGAGTACTGGTCCCAGAACTGACCCCTTGGAGGACACCACTCATCACTGGTCTCTACCTGGAAATAGAACCATTGGCTACATCTCTGTGGCTATGACCTTCCAACCAATTCCTTATCCACTGAATAGTCCAGCCTTTGACATTATAGGACTGTTATACAAGGAGTAGCTGAGAAAGAGGTCTTTTCAGTCTGGCAAGAGAACGTTCAGAAGAGACTGACATCGGCATGCATAAATATCCTAAAAGAGGGTATAAAAAAGACAGAGCTAAATTCTTTTGTGTGGTGTCTAGTGACAAGCAATGCACACAAACTGGAAAAATAATAGTAATAAATCATTTTAAATAAAAGGTGTGTAATTTTGTTGTTATTTTAATTTTTTTCTTTTCCTGTAGAGAGGGCTGAATGCTTGAACAGGTTGCCCAGAGAAGTTGTGAAGGCTCCATCCTTGGAGATATTTAAAATTTAACTGGACAGGGCCCTGTTCAGCTTGCTGTAGTTGGTCCTGTTTTGAGGAGGTCAGTAGAATAGATGATCTACAGCTGTCCCTTCCAAACTCAGCATTTCTTTGATTCTGTGTAAGGCCTATAGCATTAGGATGACCCTTTCTAACAGGACTCGAAACTGCAATGTGCTAGTGGAAACCAAAGACAAGCTGCAATCACTGTATATAAGACTTCTCAAAACCTGCAGCAGGGAGTTGAATCTGTTAGAAAAGGATAATCTGTGAATCACGTTCAAATTAAAGGTCTGGACTGGTGCAATTACATTTGGAAAACAATGCGATTTATCTCCCTAAAGCATCAATATCAAAAAACAAATCCCCGTTAACACTCATTGAGAAAAAGGCTGCAGATGAGAGGGAGCTTTTCCTGTGTTTCCTAGAGGCACTGCTCGGCTGCAACCCATAGCTGATTTTAGGAGTGGGAACGCACAAGTGTAGGAGGTACTGCAGTCTTGCAGACAAGACATGGCTCTACGAATAGCAGCTCAGATAATACAGTATACGAGAGAGGTGTAAACCTATAAAAGTGGGCAGACTGAGCCTTGTTGTCGCTCGCACCTTGGATATAAATCAAAAAGGCAGCAGCGCCCTGGTGCTGTGATTTATCCAACCGCCTTCCCGTGGCACAGGAGGGCTGCCCAGCATCCGAGGTGCTTGGCGCCGGGATTTCCGCGGGGAAACGCCAGCTCTGCTGCCGGTCGCGTAGCGCTGCGGCTGCGGGCAGGGCTGCGAGTTCCCGCCTGTGTGCGGGCCGTGCCTACACGTGAGCCTGCGAACTGCAGGAACTGGGATGCCCGCCGCTCACCTCCATCTATGCGGCAAAACGAGCTCTAACAGAGCACTGAGACGCGAGCGTCATCGAGCCGGCGCTTCGGCGAGCTCCCCGCCTCAGGCAGGCTTCCCGCAGCGTCACAGGCCCGACGCAACCCGATCAGGCCAGCCGGAGCACACCGGTACAGGCACCTCGGCGGGGACCGTGGCGTGACTCGCCCGCGGCAACACTCCCTCCGCCGCGGACTGACAGAAACCCCGCGCAATGCGGGGAAACCCTCGCCGCGGCACTGCGCACGCGCACTGCGACCGCACTGCGTCGCCGGTGCCGCTTGGCCCGGCGCCAGGGGAGCCCCGCGCTGGCAGCGGGGCGGAGCGGCGGCTGCGTCGACCGCCTATTTATAGCACAGGAGCCTCCCCGCTGGCCCATTCTCCTGTGTTTTCTTGGGTCTCCGTGCTGCGTGCGCCGTCTCGGGCAGGAAGCTGAAGCTCTCAGCCCCTTCGTAAACAGCCGCGGTTCCATGCGGTGCCGGCGTGAAAGCCGGCTGCGGGGCGGCAAGTAGCTGCGGCCGTGTTAAGGGGGCATCCCCGAGGGTGTGTGAGCGGAGTCCCGAGCGGTGTCCGTTCCCAGCGCACCCAGCACAGCAGGTGCTGCAGCCGTGCGGTGCCCGCTCTGCGTTGCGTGAGGGCGACGCAGAGAGTCCCGGTCCAGGGCCGCGTGCAGAGCTCCTTCGATCTCGGCAGAGCTACGGAGTGCTGGAGGTTCCCGTTGCAGAGGGCGGGCAGCCCCCGCCGGGCCGCGCTGCCAGCACCCGGGAAACTCCGCATCGCGGTTTCCGGCGCGCGGCCCCCCTACGGGCACTGGGGGAAGCGAATAGCGCGAGCCGAGAACGAGGCGGTGGCGGAAGCCCTGCCTCGAGCCTGCTGCCGACGGTGGAGCTGGGACAAACCGGGCAGTTCCCCATGCTTCCGCGTCGTCCACCCGGCAGCGGAGCCGCGCGCGCTATCGTGGCCCGGGGGCGGGCGGGCGCGCGCACGTTCCGGCGGCAACCCGGCTCCCGCGCCAGGGCTCCCCGACCCCGCCTAGCCGGGACCGGAATCGCCAAATAAGGAGCGGGATGTCTCCGCCGGAACCGAGACTTATATGGCCTCTTCCTAATATGGAAAGGGAGGCCGAGGCTTCCGGCAGGCAGGCCGGGGCAGGCGGGGGCCGGACAGCGCGCGCCTCAGGGCCGGTAGCGCTGCGGTGATGCTGCTCGCGGCGGGGCACGGGGCCGCGGCGGGTGTGAGGGCCGTGGCGGGCGCGGGGCTCTCAGTCTGGGGCGGGTGGGGCCCCCCCGTCCCGGCTTTTCCCGGTGCCAGGCGCTGACGCCAGGCGGGGTCCTCCGGCTCGCCTCCAAATAAGGGCTTCCTGCATCCCATATATGGCCATGTACGTCAGGGCCGGGGCGGGCTGCGGCCGGTGGGATCCGATATATAGAGGCGGCTCCGTAGCGGGCGAGGAGCCGAGCGCTTCCAGCGGGCGGTGGGGGGGGGGGGACCGCCGGGC
>PPHD01008075.1:0-10107 GCA_002909625.1 Bambusicola thoracicus | reverse complement strand
CGCCGGGCCGTTCTGCGGGCGGGAGGCGATCGTTTCCAGCGGGCAGCGCTGGGTGGCCGCGGCGCAGGGGCAGGCAACGGTCGCCTCGCCGCAGCCAGCCCGTCCGTCGGAGCCCGAATCCGGCTCCCTCATGGCTGCGGCCAAGGCAGAGATGCAGCTCCTGCCCTCACTGCAGATCTCCGACCCCTTCGGCGTCTTTCCGCACTCGCCTCCCGCCATGGACGGCCACTATCCCAAACTGGAGGAGATGATGCTGCTCAGTGGCGGGGGACAGCAGTTTCTTGCGCCTTCCGGGGCGCCTGAGAGTGCGGGCTTCGGCGCGGCCGGGGAGCCCAGCGAGCAACATTTTGAGCACCTCGCGGCAGGTAAGCGTGATGGCCTCGCCCGGGCGGGCAGGGGAGTCCTGGTCAACCGCGGAGGCGGCATCGCCCACGGGAGCTCCGAGACGCAGCCGTGCTTCTGACCCGGCGGCTGTGCGGGGGTATCTCCTATGCTGTGCGTCAGCGGCTCTGGGCTCGTTGCTGCTGGAGACCTGCCAGCGGCGCTGCAATATGTTGCACTCAATTATTAATTAACCAGAAACAAAGATCTGGGGCTGCTCTGCATGGGGATGGCTCGTGAAGCACTGGTAGCAGCTCCAGAGCTGCAGTGGCTGCTAGAAGTAATCTCTTCTCTTTTATTTTCAGACACTTTTCCTGAGATCTCCCTCAACGAGAAAACCATGCCAGAAACCAGCTATCCCAACCAAACAACACGGCTACCGCCAATTACCTACACGGGGCGCTTCTCCCTAGAGCCAGCCCCAAACGGTAGCAACACCTTATGGCCAGAGCCCCTCTTCAGCCTTGTCAGTGGGCTGGTGAGCATGGCTAATGCACCCCCCACCTCTACACCCTCTTCATCATCGCCCTCCTCTTCGCAGAGCACCCCCCTGAGCTGTTCTGTTCAAGCCAGTGAGAACAGTCCAATTTATTCGGCTGCACCCACTTTCCCCACTTCCAGCTCTGATATTTTCCCTGAACCACAGACCCAGCCCTTTCCCAACCCCTCGGGAGTCCCCATACAGTATCCACCTCCAGCTTATCCGACTGCTAAAACCAACTTCCAGGTGCCAATGATCCCGGATTACCTGTTCCCTCAGCAACAGAGTGAGCTCAACCTTATCTCAGCCGATCAGAAGCCCTTCTCAGCCCTTGAGACCAGAGCACAGCAGCCTTCCCTCACGCCGCTGTCCACTATCAAGGCATTTGCCACACAGACTGGCTCTCAGGAGTTGAAGACCCTCAACACTAACTATCAGTCCCAGCTGATCAAGCCCAGCAGGATGAGGAAATACCCTAATCGTCCCAGCAAGACGCCTCCTCATGAACGGCCCTATGCTTGCCCAGTTGAGTCCTGTGACCGGCGATTTTCACGGTCCGATGAACTAACTCGTCACATTCGCATCCACACTGGACAGAAACCTTTCCAATGCCGCATTTGCATGCGGAACTTCAGCAGGAGTGACCACTTGACCACGCACATCCGCACACATACAGGAGAGAAGCCATTTGCATGTGACATTTGTGGCAGAAAGTTTGCCAGAAGTGATGAGAGGAAGAGACACACTAAAATCCACCTTAGGCAGAAGGACAAGAAAGTGGAAAAGGCAGCTTCGGTCTCAGCTACGTCGTCTTCTGTTGCTGCCTACTCATCCTCTGTGGCTACGTCCTACTCTTCGTCCATAGCCACCACTTACCCCTCACCAGTGCACACAGTGTATTCCTCCCCTGCTTCCTCTTCCTATCCCTCCCCTGCACACACGACATTCCCATCCCCATCTATAGCAACCACTTACCCCTCTGGCACTGCCACTTTTCAGACCCAAGTGGCCACTTCCTTCCCATCTCCAGGGGTTACCAATAATTTCAGCTCACAGGTGACTTCAGCACTTTCAGACATGACATCAACCTTTTCTCCAAGGACAATTGAGATTTGCTAAGACCACCTTCTGGAACAAGAGCATTCACCTCTTCCACTGGTACTATGAGACATGGAGTCTCCAATTACTCCCCCAACACTGTATGTTGCAAGGCTATCTAATATTTCTTCAAAATTCAGCTGCCTGAAAAAACTGCTGTTTAAGTTTTCCACCACTGTCAATTAACTTAATTTGCATGGACTGTGGATATAAGTTCGGTATAATTTTCCCCATAAACAAATAATAGTATTTTATTAGGTGGAAAGGACCTTTAATTAAGCACATAGCTGATGTAAGTTGTACGTGTGCCATGGTTTTGCTTTCCTTTAGGTACTGTTGATGTTGAAAAAGTTTTGCATATCCATGTTGTATTATTTGGAGTTTGCAGGGCCATATTTTGTAAATGTTAATTCTATTTTAGTGGCAATGCTGTAATGAGTTTAAAACTTCTTTGGGTACAGTACTTACTGTATTTGAGCATGTAAGAGTGATGTAATGTAAAAATCACCTGATAAGACACTCAAACGTGGCAGAAGTTTTGTTTTTAAAGTTACAAGTCTTGGTGCCTTTTTGTGAAGCCTTGCTAATGTCATGCATTTGTGTGAATAGATGCTTTGCATCTTGCCTTAAAGCAAAAGGGATGTTATGCAAAGAATGTAAGAGAAAGCAGGGAATGGGTGAGGAAGGGAGAACTAGTATGCCCTGGGAGACAGAATGTAAGCAAAAAACCCCACAGAAACAAACAAGAAACAAATTAAACAACAACAACAACAACAAAACCCCACTTCTCAAAGTCTATTTTTGTTACAAAAATGTAAATTTATAAATATATATATTCAGGAGTTGGAATGTTGTAGTTACCTACTGAGTAGGCAGCAATTTTTGTATGTTATGAACATGCGGTTCATTATTTTGTGATTTATTTTTACTTTGTAATTGTGTTTGTTAAAATGAAAGTGACTGTTTGGCTTCTAAATACATTGAATGCGCTTTCCTGCCAATGGGATATTTGGTGTACCAATACCCTTCAGAAAATGTAATAAAAACCAAAATCAAATCATGTAAGTTTTCACATTTTCCTTTAAGCTGCCACTTAGGAAGCCTGCTGCAGCAAACCCGACTACTAGGAAGCAATGGGTGCTATTTGTTTCCTGAAGTACCTGCACAAAGAAAGGAAGGAATATCAGTCACTCCTGTGTCTAGGAGTGCTGTCAAAGGTGTGGATACAGCACATGCCCTTGAATTGGTTGCATCATCTACTGTTTGGAAGTAACCACAGTTCCTGTATTCTGGTTTCTCCAGAAGCCTGTAAGCTTATCACAGAAAGAAAAACAATGCTCCCTGTGCTGAAAGTGAGGTTTAAAAGTCAGAATCTCAACTGTGCAAAGAGCTTACTGGGTGGTGAAAAGGGGATGTCACGGCAATGGCGTAGTTTCCAGGCTGAAAATAACATAAGCTCAGTACATGTGGCTAGTGGATGGAAGGCTGGGAAATGAGAACTGTCATAGCTTCTGTTACATAGCATAGGGCATAAGAAGTGCATATGCTTGATGGCCTTTAGTACAAACGTTTTAGTGTTTGGAGGAGGAAAATGCGTCCTTATTTGATGGCTTGAAATACATTTCAGGGTGCATGAACTCTCTATGAAGTGAATTCAGAGGAGTTTGCAGCTGTGAGAAGTAACAGTGCAGATCTAGAGGATTCTAGTCCTTCTGACTGACACTAGAGCTTTCCTCCTCCAAACTCCTACAAACTACTTGATATCTGGAGTTGCGAGGAGCTGAGATGCAAATACAGGAGTTGATGCCTATATCTGGCATAATGTTAAATGGCAAGCAGTTTCTGTAGATGGCACACCCTAATGCTTGCCAAAGTCAAGTCCATCAGCTCAGAAGTGCAACAAGCTGAATTCCCTGGCTAGTTCTTCTTGGATGCAGTCCTTAGATTTTGGTCTAAACTGTGGAAACTTTTGCTTTGAACTGTCTGTCCATATGTGTGACAGGAAGGAAAGAAAATACATGGCCGCCTGTGCCTGGTCTTTTTGCGGCCTTTGTCCAGTAATGGGAAAGTAGATTTCAGGGTTTTTGTGAGAGTTCTGTGAAGTCTTCTTGCTTCGTGTTGGTCTGAAGAGGAGAAGCCTTAAGAAGTTTATTCCCTAGTTTTACTGGGAGCATGAGAATTTTTTTTTTGAGGAGGCCACAGCACCGCTAGAAGTCTCTCTCGAGGCTGTTCCTGGGGAAGCAGCAGGCACTGCCAGCGGCTGAGAAACTTCCCCCCTTCTGAACAAATATGGTCTGGAGCTGGGCAAGAAGCGCACTGGGGGCAGCACAGGCCCTCTTTTCAGGTCGCTGTCAGAAAATTCGTTTGGTTGATTTAAACCTCAGCGGTTTGTGATTTAAAGCCTAGCTTCAGCTATGATTATTAGTGACAGAAAAAAAAAAAAACCGTGCGTCACCGCGGGCAGCAGCCCAGCTGGTCTCGGGGGCACTGCGGGTACCCGCTGCGGCTGCTCGCAGAACAGAACCCGCACCGCCGGAGCCGAGCCGGGCCAGGCCGAGCAGCGGTACACCACGCCACTGTTGGGAGCGCGCCGGCAGCGGCGGGCAGAGCCGCGTCACGCAGGCACGGGGCCGCCAAGGCCGAACGGAAACGCTACTCCAGCGGCGGCCGGAACAAGGATCACCATATTTGGCGTTTCCTCCTCACCTTTTATGGTACTTCCGAGGCCCAAAAAAGGTACTTCCTGCTCCCACCCTCCCGGGACTACGCGACGGATCTTCCGGGAGCCCGCCGGCCTGAGAGCTGCAGCCGCTTCGGCACGGTTCCGCCCTCACCCCAGGGGCGACCCGGCGGGTTCCTCGCACGCAGCGGACCCTGAACGGACCATGGGCGGCTCTCTGTTTGGGCAGCATCTGCTTCGCCCAGGGCCCAGCGGTAGACCCAGAGCCGTTCGGACGCCCGCACGGAGCGGCCCAGCCCGGGGGAGCTGCGGCTGAGGGCGGGCCCCTGACCTTCTCTCGCTGCGTGTTCCGCTGCAGTTTCTTTCATAGGGGCTGTGTCACTTTGTATACGTCCGTCAGAAATAGGTACGGTACAGTTTAACCCGAGGAGTGCTGAAGAGGTTATTGCCCACGTTCAGCCGGGCTTTTCTTCTGTAGAGCCTTTCTATAAGCTGCTGTTCACTTGGGGAAATGTGGACAGTCCTTGCCTAGGTGGTTGTTTTGCTCTTTAATGGCACTGCTCGGCCTCAGAATCTTTCTAGACGAATAGATTTTTCAGTCACTTTTCCTTTAGAAATAAAGGACTGTAAGTCAGCTCTGGCGATTCTAAAGAACCCACCTTCCCCTCGTGTGCTATGTGGCCTGTTGCTTTGTGCCTTATTGTGTTCTGGAAATGCTACTAGAGATAAAAGTTGTGAAATGCAACTGTTAAAGCAATTTTGGTTGCAGCTGTGAATTAGAAGACAAACACTCTGTAATGATTGAGTTTAGTTCTAGCACTTCTGATGGCAGTTCATACATAGTCAGAAATCTGACACAAAGTTCAAGAAAAACTACAGCACAGTAGCATTTTGGTTGGTTCTACTGATTGAAGGTCTTGGCTGTGATTCTTATTTTTGTGTAAACTTGAGGAGGTAAGAAACTCCAGATGTACTCAAGCGAACTGGAAAGCAGCTATGAGTCATTGAATTTAATGGCAGAAGCTTTCTGTAATTCTGACGTTCTTCTCAAGGATGAGGGCATTTTGTGAACAAAACCAGGCCACCTGAGGAGTTGCAGCTGTGGCTGTAACGTGCCAGAGATCTCTGGTGCCGTAAAATGAACATACAGAGATCTTTATCTTTTTAAAATGCATCAATGTTAAAATGGAATAGCTAATAAGTAAGCAAATGTTGACAAAATTTGCTAAGAAAACTGTTGTAATTGATCAAAAGAAATCCAGTCTCTGGTCTGTTGTCAGAGGTAGTCCTGGAATATTCTTCCAGCAGTTGTGACCTGTGGCTAATAAATTTCATGAGCTGGAGCCTGTCTCTGTGCATTTTGTGTAACTCTATCCAAATGATTTATGGAGTTGGGCAAGGTTACAGCATTCCTGGTATTTGGCTGAAAAGTGAATATTAGCATATCCAGGTGCTGCAGGAAGTAGAGACTTCTGTGTGCTTAAACTCGCTTCTTCATAATTTCATTTGATGGCTACTAAGACTTACTGCATAAGGTGAAGAATAATGAAATTTCTGTGATAGCTGCAGAACTTGGCTTCCCCTTCTTTGTGCTCTTTGTGATTGAAGAAGCAGAGTCCGTTTTGTACAGCAAGTGGTTTGTATCTCCTGTCATCCTTTCCTGTACCTTGTGTCATTCTCCTTTGTTGTTTCTGATAAGTAGAGGCCTGCACTATCCACAGGATTCAGTGTGTCCCTCCTTGAGCAGGGGTTTGGCCAGATGACTTCCAGAGGTCCCTTCTAACCTAAACCACTCTGCGATTCTCTGATGCAGGATGAATGTAGATTAATTGAATTATGTATTTTTGTCTCCTATGTTCTGTATTACTTGCCAGATATTTCCAAACATTCTGTCTGGCTTTTGAGCAGTGATCTGATTGCTCCAGTCACTCCAGAATGTGGAGACAAAGCAGCAAGAGTTGGCAGAAGTAAAGAGAGGAAATATGGCAACAGGTGAACCTCAACTAACTATTAGTACAATAAATTCAAGATTATTGCACATAGAATGGAAACCAGAGAGAAAAAAAAGCCTCTGGGGAGAAGTCTTTTGCGTTATGGGTGTCTTCTTGTTGGAATCCTGCGTTACAGAAAATTGAGGCTGCCTTGTAAACTAAAGTATTTACTTAAAAAGAAAAAAAAAAAAGGTGGGGAAATAAGAAGTTAACAGTGAAAGTTCTACACTTGTAGAACCCCTGGGGGTCTCAGGCATTCCTTCTCTTGCTTGGAGGAAAGCACCTCTGTGAATGTATTTCCTTATTGTAACATTTGTATATGGGAAGACTCATGTCTTTTCTCAATGTACTGCAGTCTCTGCTTTTGGAAGGCAATGGCAGTGAATGGGTGAAATGCTGGGTGAGGTGAGGCTGTCATTGTTATCATAACTAGCAGACCAAAGAGGGAGGATGGGATGCACCGGCTGAATTTGTGCCAGATGACACAGTTGTCACAGCAGGAGATACGGATAGAGTATATGCTCTTTTTCTCTAAAGATGAAGCCGCCACCATTTCAGTCCTTATCACAACTTCAAGAGAGAGTGTTTCACCACAATAGTACTGTTAGCAAGCTTTTTAACTTATTTTGCTGCATTACGCCTACCTTTGCATGTCAAAACCTCTGTCTTATTTTACAAAATTTATTCTGTTAGTGAAGGGGTACAGGACTGTGATGTTGCTGTTTACTGAAAGGCATCTTTTAAGTTCCTCTTGAGCACAATACATAAACCACTGTGTAACATCCAATTTCTTGCATCTCTGTTCTCTCTTCCTGGCTCTTTTTCATACCATAACGCTAATCCAGAGCACAGCGTTTGGAGTCACCATGGCATACAACCACGAGCATTTGTGGCTCTCCAACAAGAACCTGATTGTGAAGCTTCAGGCTTGCTGTTGAGGCTACCTCGTTTGTCAGGAATTTGACTCCAGAGTGATTTTTTTTTTTTTGAAGCAAGTTCCAGCGGTCACTCACATCCAGGCATGAAATCCCTTAATTCTGTTTGAAACTTGTACTTGTCTGTTGCTCTCCATGTGCACACTTATTGAGTAGTTTTCTTCAACATAAAGAGTTGCCACATAATTAGATATCTTCTCCGCATTTTGCAGATTATTGAAGGGATTTCCTTCTCCCGAAGAATATCTTTATATAAGCTACTTCTCTTTGTGATATATGAGCAAAAAACTCTTCTCAAGCAGAACGGCAGAGAGAAAAAGCACGTCTGAGAAATGTTCACTTATCATGTCAGCATCTTATTTGGTGTTTTGGAAGTAGGACAATATGAAGTATGTGTAGTGGAAATGCTAAGACACAGCCTGAAACAGTGATTGGGCACCTGATGAGAAGGCAGGGGCAACCCAGGGGAGCTCAGGTTCAAGCAGTGTATCACTCAGTGACTGGAAGGGGTGGAGCCAGGATCCACCCCTTCCCAGCTCATTTAAGGGTTGGCAGTGGAGGTGAGGATATCTCTTGCTGGATATTTCTGCCTACCTGAGGCTGCTTCTAATTAACATCTTTATTAATGTTCTTGATGAGGGGATTGAGTGTACCCTCATATCAATTTACAGGTGATACTAAGTTGGGAGAGAGTATGCCAGAGGGGAGAAAGGCAATACAGAGGGACCTAAATAGACTAGATTGATGGGCCAAGGTAAACTGTATGAGTTTCAGTAGGGCCAAGTGTCAGGTCCTGCACCGGTTGTGAATGAGAGAACTTATGTCAAATCGCTTGATATCAAAACTGATCCAGTGGATATTTACAAGCCTTGGGTGGGCCGGATGGAATCTCAGAGTGGCGCGGCCAGGTATGGAAGCTGTTACTGTGATGCTTCTTCTAAGAGTTGCATGGCTGTTTTGCGTTGCTCTGTTAATCATTCCATGCCATCCTTGGCTTCACTGCACGCATCTGTCCAATTGATACCATGTTTTTTCATCACCTCAGATGCTGGCTGAAAAAAAAAAATTAAAAAGGCACGACAACATCAGTTTGCTGGTCCGATCCGGGCCGCAGTCCCCGGCGATCTGGTCAATCCGATCAGGGAAGTTGTTTCCGCCGTCTCTGGTGCCCCCGCGTGGCCAATCGGCGGAACTGTGGCAGTGTGTTTTGTTCGCTGCTGTCGGCAGCAAGACGCATGCGCGCCTGGATGCGGAAGTGGCGAATCTGAGTTTTGACCGCTCTGCGCAGCCAAGCCGCCAATCTTTATGGTGAGAAGCCCTCAAGTCGGCAACACGCATGCGCTCGATGACGTACGGAACGCACGGGTTTTGGACGAGCATCCAATTAGCTCGTCGCCGCGGTGGATTGGCAGGCGCCCCCTTCCACCCCTCCGCCCTGGACCGTCCCTCATCCGTTTACGAACACTCTCGGCACTCTCGACCGCTGTGGAATATCACTCATCATCAGTCGCCATCCAGACGTGGAGCCATTGACCGCTGCTCTCCGGGCTCAGTCCTGCAGCCAGTTCTTTGTCCATTCAACAGTCCACGCATCGAATCCGTGTCTTTCCCAGCTTCCTAAAGCAGCTAAAACTCAGTCCGGTCGAAATTCTCTGCTGTCTAGTAACATGGACTACTATGGGACTGCAAGCTCAGGCTTTACAGGCCAGCGGTGGAGCCAACAGGGAGGCCTCTGGATTTTCAAAAAGGACCGAGACGGCTGAGAATCAGGTGCTTTGTTTGACTATTTTTACTGACTGTCTTACTTAAGGATTCTGTCAGTCCATAGGCACATTGGGTTGGTTTGGCTGGAGCTTAGGAGTTTGGTGATTATGACTGCAGTTCTTTATGACACAGAGCTGCGCCACTTGCTGCCTAGACCAAATACACATATTATTGGAGGAGATCACTCTGTGCACTGTATTTTTTTTTTAAATGCTTTGAAAGTGTGAATGTGGTATCTGCCTTCAAACAGGGAACGTGTAAAAGAAATTTATTTATTTATTTTCTTGGAGCAGTTGTTCAGGGAAATGTGGATTCTTTCTTCTCTGCCGCTGTAGTGATCAGGCGTGTGAGGCGGGGACTCGGGATGTAACGTGACAGGACCTCCCCTGCTCTGTCCTGCCCTGTCTTGACCTGTCCAGTTCTGTAACAGACAGGTGATGTACCCTCGTAGGGCGTACACGAAGCTAGTAAGGGTATAAAAGGAGCTGTTGCATTCGAATAAACGCCATTTTACCGCTCACCACATTGGTGTCATAAAAAGCGTGTAATTGGCCAGGCTGTCGAAACACTTCACAGGGGGATGCCAAAAAGGGTCGCATCGCAAAGAGGCGACAAATGGTGCCCCGTGTGAGGCCCTCTGTGAGGTAGTCCCAGCTGTGAATGTGTGACAGCCGATTGCGTACTAGACGCAATTCCTCGTGGCGGAGTCTCTTCTGAAGACATCCAAAGGCGAGGAAGGCGACGGACCGATCGTGTGGGTCGCGGTGAGGCGACGGG
>PPHD01008074.1:9383-22199 GCA_002909625.1 Bambusicola thoracicus | reverse complement strand
TATATATATATTTAAAATATATATATGTGTTCTCTGCTGCTCAGTTTACATGGGAAATAAGGATAATACAGTTGCCTCAGTCTTTTCACATTTCATACCTATTGCAGATTCACTAAGGGTCTCTGAGGGACTGGTTTTAAGCATTCTATTCAATGCGCCCTAGAAAACACAAATCCACTTATCTGATTTAAAGAAAATGCCCAGTCACTTTGGTGCATTGTTATTTGAAAAGTATTATTTACCTGGAAAATATATGCTATGATTGCAAATGATCACAGGAAATTTGAAAATACAAATTCAAAATGTCTGTTGCGTACATCACCTGAATAGATGGAGCCAGATATTGCTCCCTGGAAGTACTTAAGGCTGCCATTCACACACACACACACAAAAAAGGTCAATATTTTCAACTGATTCCATATCCCTTTTATCCTTTAAGAATCAGAGTCTGCAACCACCTGATTCAATTCCGTGGGGATGAAGTCTCCACTAGGACGCAACAATAGCATTAAATACAGCCAGTACAATATGTTGAAGTTGAAGGGTGAGATTTAAGTCTGAAGTGAATCTGAATTTGCCAACTGGGATCATCTCTAACATGCTCTCGGTTTTGAATATGTACTTATTGCAAATATCGTTCCAGTGTGTCATACTTTCTGTATACACTAATAGCTTTTATCGGCTTTTCCTTAGCTGTCTGCTGAAGACTTTGATTGTCTCTCCAACAGTTAGGAGCTTGCAGAGCATCGGTCACCATTTTCATTATAGTCTTAAGATGTGGAGTGCCATAATTGCCGGCTGGGAAGCGGTGGACTGTGGAAAGTCCTGAATATATTTTATCACTGAGCATTAATTTATTACACAATATTACTTATCTCTAATGCAATATTTCCTTTATTTATAGTAAGAAACACTACAAATACCTTGGTAAATAAAATGACAGATAAGTCTTACTTTACATGGACTTTTCTGTTTTAATAAACAAGGATGCCCTAAGAAAAATAAATTTTCACATTTCATGAAACCTAAATATAAAAATATTCTTCAAAAAATATTCATTTTTGTTCTAAATTCATCAACAATTAACGACCCAATAGGTTTACCAGTTTCTGTTCCGTCTGAGTCTGAAAATGTAATGACTGAGGGCTTTGCTTTTCTGCCAGTATGACTGTAGCTATATCTCGAAGCAACAGTAAATCCAAATTATATATACAAGGGCTGCTTTGAAAGTAATGCCTCCTATTTTGTTATGTTGGCCCACGATGTCAGAAGTGGATTTTAGTGTTATGGCAGTAGAGATTGAACCTTCCCACCAATATTCCATTACATTTTTTTGTATAATCGATGGCAACAGACAAAATGGCATCTTAAATGAAAATGCATGTAAAGTAAAAGTGTGTCATCCAGTTCCTCCATGTGAAAAAATGGCACACACTGACATTCATTGACACTTGCTGAATGTCTATGGAGACCAACCAGTGGATGTGAGCACAGTGAGGTGGTGGTTGATGTATTTCAACCATGTGAAAGAAAAGCCACCTTCCAGATGGCCATGCACAGCTGTCATACCATGAAATGAAGAGCATCTCGATCAGCTCATCTAAGCAAATTGGTTTATGGTGGTGATTGTGTTAAAAAAAAAAGTGTTCTGTAGTTGAGAATTTACTCTCTGAAATATTTTTATTGCTCTTTTTATTGTAGTTTCCATGGAAATAAATAGGAGATATTACTTTTGGAGTGACCTACGTACATGAAAACAACAACAACAACAACAAATCCTACCTTCCTTCATAGGCCAAAGACCTTCAAGCCAACTCCTCTGACCTACAGACTTTAGCAACATTTACAGATCAGCGCCAAACTGGAACTTAAATGCAAATACTTACAGTTTAGGGCAATGCCATTCTTTGTTTTTTCATGCGTGGATTAGCCAGAAAAGTTTCATTTAAAACAAATCTGTGAAATAGGGCAATAACAACAGAGAGATGTGGCTCCTCTTCATTCCACAAAGGATTCTTCCTCACTAGCAGAGCCTCTCTCCCTCCCTCAGTTTGACAATCTCAGAGTGCCAAGATGTGGAAATCATCCTCCCCTGGTGACATCTGTCTCCCCAAGGAGCTCTGTAGGCAGCTATTGCAAAAACTTTGGAGTCTGGCATATGATTAGGTGCATACTGAACAGTCTGAGGCTTCATTCTCTTAATGTTAGTTCTTCTGGCCTATATTTTATTGGCTGAAGTTAACTGAATGTATCATTTTATTTTAATATTTATTACATGTGCTAAAAAGAAGAGGAAAAGGCATAAACAGCTTTATGCGTAGGACTTGCAGGTTAGAAAAACCTTATTTTTCATGTACTGAGTGGTATATCCATAAGTAACAGGTAGCAATGTCCAGCTGTGGATCTACTGGAAAAACTGAGCTTCCACTTTGAAAAGGATGACACTTCCAAACACATAAGAAGGCTTTACATGCCCTTTCTTTGCAAACAGACACTTCAGTACCCTCTCATTACTGAACTGTAAAGGAAAAAGGACTTTTAAAAATAACTCTCAACTCTCCTAGGAAACGACATTTAAAAGGAGTACTGATTAATATCATAAACAATTCTGAAGAGGTAAAGAAGTTTTAAGCATTATCTTTTTCAGCGTGGCTATCAATAGGAAGCTGACAATAGTATTATTGCTATTTACATATTGGTAACACGCTGGTATGAATTTGCATAACGTATTGTGGTTCTGTGCTCTAGGGAGTTGCATTGTAACATATTGGTGCTTAATGAACTCTGAAAAAATTGATTTTCCACAGAGTAAATTAAGGAATGCATTATAGCTGTTAAAGCAATCTTAAGGGAAATCTGAGGCTTCCACTGCAGCACCATGCTTAGTAAGTAATAAATTACATGTTATACTTATTTGCCTTAATTCATGCTAATTTTGTCCAATTAATGTATCACAGTAATTCAGAAGCCTGTCACAGGAGAGCTAATTATTTATTGGATTTTTGTGTTCAGCTCCCTAGGAGTCTACTAGCAAACAAACTTGTGACTGTCTTTCTGTTAGGTCCACAATGACATTCTTATGTCTTACTGTAGAATGAAAAAGAATGTTATTATTTCCTGCTTTAAGTTATAAAATGGATCATTATTCATGTAAGTTAGATTTTGTTTACAAACTGGTGTCACACAGTGACAGACTGCTGCTGTTAGGATGAGATCCAGTGTTTTTCCTCTTCCTGTAAACGCCTGAACATGACATAATTCATATTGAAGACCACAGTGGTACTTCTCACCACCTGAAAGCTTCTGTCGGGTGTGTAAAGTTAAAGATAACAACTTCTAATTGTTTTCACTGAAATCTATGTTTTTAAAATCCACTGGCTTGAAAAAATCAAGCAAAACATGCCCATAGCATTTGATATTCTTTTACAGAAATAGATTTTTAACTGTGGCAGAATGTTAATTCACAGGCAAAAAAAAAAAAATAAATGAATTATTTATGAGATTAATTTGTGCAATTCATACCTATAAATAATATGGCAGTTGCTAAATAATTTGCACAGTGATAAGATGCAGACATCACAGTTAAACAATAAGAGAGTCACCAGCTGTGAAATACCCACTGTCTGCTAGCATTCTGTCATGCACAAATGTTTACAGAAAATTATTTGTTGGAGGTGGAAAGTATTAGATCTGATATTCCGCTTCTTCTCATGGGTAGAGGGAGTATTCTTGTCAGTTGATTACTGTCTTCCACCCTACGTGAAAAGAAGTGATATTTCTTTAAATGTATAATGCAAAGTGACGTTACCAGCAGGCTACATAAAATCATGTGATGTAAGCTGCCATAATATGATGCACATGACCGAATGTGTCATAGATTTAAAGAGATTTATTTTAGAACTGGTGAGAAAAATATATATATATATTACCCCTACTCCTTTTCAGTCAGTCACCATTGATCTGTGTTTGCCTATAGCCAAATGAATACCTGGTAGTTCAGTAATCGTGTCTGAGCAATATACCATCTTACACTTACTGTAGCTATTATTATCTCTCAAAACGCATCTGTCAAGTACTTCATAGTTTTCTACCATCCTTTTTCAATATCTTCGTTCCTAGGAAGTGCACAAAAGCTTGGCAAAGGACTAATTATCCACTTCTTGTTTCTTGAAAAACAGTTGTTTAACTTTTTATGGCATTTTGAAGCTTTCTTCTGTTTCTACCTTGGCTTCTCCACTCCAGAAAATATAAAGCCTGTATTTAATATTATGCAAAGTCTTAAATCCCATTAAAGTCAGGAGAGTAACAATTGAATGTTCTCCTGAACTAGGAACTGTATTTTCAAACTGAATAGCTTGGAAGTTCTGAACTTCCAAGGGAATATGGGCACCTCTTCTAAGGTCAGCAGTATATGTGACCAACTATATCATGCAAAAACTATTGTGGTTTTATGAATGGTTTGAGAAAAGACACAGATGTGCAGAAAAGTAAAAATCAACAAAGAAAACCCAAGAATCAGGAAGAAAAGAACATATGACAATGTCAGAAAATTCTTTCTGGCAGCAAATACATGCGTTTTGAAAGACCACTTACCAGACATAACTGATTTTTGTCATCTCTCAATACTTTTCTTTCAGTGAGTACTCTGCATCATTGCCTATATGGAGAAGTTTAAATGACCTCTTCTTGTGAGCCAGTATCTGCTCAAACTGACATTGAAAATTGTCTAAAACACTAATCATATGTAGCAAGTGACAGACAGCTTGCATTGTAAAGATGTCACACTACAGATATACAGAATAGGAAAAAGCCTAAAATGTTAAACAAGATTTGGAATCCCTTGTTGGTACAAATGTTTTAAAGTGCCCATGTTTACTCTCTTGTTAAGCTAAGATGTTTGCTTCTGCTAGATGTAGCAGAAACTTATAAGCTGACTTTTGTGTTGCTTTAACCTAATATAGAAACTTTTAAAAAATCCCTGGAGACAAAAGGCTGGCTATGAAGAGTGAGATACTCATTAGAGTCTGCATTTGCAACAGAGTCATGACTGTTTTTTCCTTCCATCTCCAGGTCATTCTTCTGTAGAACTTATTTGCACAATGAAGGTAGTGATGAACGGTGCTGTATTTTTCCTTTGTTTCTTTCTCTTTCTGCCAGCTAATAAATGCCTAAGTTTAAAATCCTCTTCTTTCCATGGGGGCAGCTGCTTTTCTGCTACTTATGTCATTGGTTTCTTCACAGATGTATGACAAAAGAAATCAAATTTCTAACACCTCCTTCCATTACAGAGATGCATGGGAATCTTGGATCACACATCAGCAAGCAGCAAGGCTGCTAGGAACCTCAGCAACCCAGGATTAAATCCACAATCTCTCATAACACTAAACACCCATGGACAATAGTTTTTAGAACTATAAATTTCCCAACTTCAATGTATTTTGTCACTCTGCCTGACGTATTCTGACACGTCAGTTCTTTCCAGCTTCCAAAGGCAGCTTCTTTCTCCACACCTGGAACAACTTTGTCTCATTTCTTTCCTTTCACACACCCTCATCCGCACTGCTGGCAAAGGAAAGCCAGCAAAGGGTTTTGCATAAGTCTTTTTGGGCTGGTAAGGTTTTAGTGGCGTTTCATCACCTAGCAAATGTAGAAAGGCTCTTTATGAAAATACAATAAGTATTTAAGGTCACATTCAGAATATAAGTAATTTGCATAGTCATTGCTTGTACATTGTTTCATGTCATGCAGAATCTGTCCCATTACGCCAATAAGCCTTCTTTGTTGGATCACAGAAAAAAAAAAAATTAAGAAAGTGATAGTGGAGTAGGGTATAATTTAGCAAAACAGCTCCATCAGTAGTATCCTTCCTCTCTCAAAGGAAGGAAAAAAGTTCTTACAGCTTACAGAGATTTACAGAATTTTCTGTGCTCCCACTTGTATCTGTTGCCTTTTGTTCTATTGCTCCAAAAAGAACCTGGATCCAATATCAGCTTTAACTCTGTATTTGGTATCTGGAAACGTGAGCTGTCTTTTACTGTCCCTTGTGACATCTTCCCTCTTTCTGAGCAGGTCATAAGTTCCTCTTATTTGCATGTGACTCTCATATTTCTCTTGGTGCTTCTTTTCTCCTGAACAACAAAGTACATTATAACTATTTTTCTGAAATTTGAAACTTGACATTCAAATTTGGAAACAAGCAGATTTGTTTCTTTTGATATTAACGAGATTTCGGTTGGCAGAAATAACGAGTAACAACAGTTGTGCTTTCTTATGAGTATCTCATTTTTTGTGCATTTCTTCTTTTTTTTTTTTTTCATTCTTCCATCTTGGGATTCTGGAATACGCTTACATGCTTTTGCAGGGGACAGGAGAAAGAACACAACAACTGCTTAACTATTGTTTCCTGTCGTGTCTGCAATTGCTGATCTCCTACAAGTCTTGCAAATTACATTTGCATTTGTAAATATGGAATCTAAAGTAATCAACTGCAGAACTATAGTTCAATAAAATCATTTACGAATAGCCCTAGTAGGCAAGCGATCCCTCTTGACGTATAATTGACACGGTGGTCTATCTGAGGGTCACACCTCACTTGCTGCTCATACAAAACCCCTTTTTTCAGCATGATACGACAGTTCACTGTTCTGTGTTTTAAGTGTTTTATATTGTTCTGCTGGAATTAACAGAGATTTTTTTCAGCTTTTAGATCTTCAGCAGAAACGCATTATAGAAATGCAAATAAACTACTGCCTTATTATTTGATACAGAGGGTGCCATATAGCTCTAGCTAGCCATTACATTTACTTTCCATGCCTACCAGTATGCACTCAGAGATTGATAGATGATGGTTTTATAATTCTTAAATACTTTCTTATATTCTAAACCTATAGAGCCTTTAGACATTTTGTTCAGAGATTTGGAATACGTTGCTACTTGAAATAAAAAGAGCTTCAATTGGCATGGTTTTAAATCCAAACATTTAAGGCATTGATTTTTACTTTTTCTAAAGTAACTCCTTTAGGAAATTGAGTGCTACATTGCTAATTTTAACTTTATTCATGTTAAAGTGCTCCAGGATACTAGCACAAAGGACACTGTAAAAATTGCATTGTACTCTATTAGATTTGAATAGGATGAGTTATAGAACTCTTTGAGACTTGAATTTCCAGAATCTAGTTATTAGAATGCTTATAATGCTAAAGGTTTCTTATGTATGAATTTTATGTTGGGGATTTTTTCCTTAATAATCATAATTTCTAAGAAATAACCACCATGCACAGACCATCTCTATAAGCTTTATAGTATTTTCTTTGCAAAATAGCTGTACAAAAGGATTGTTCACACCTATATAAGTATCCTTTAAAACTCAAACTTTCATTGCTTAAATTACAGTGATTTTTTTTTTTCATGCAATGTACCTTTAACATATGTGCAGTGATGTTTAATCTGTAAAGGGACTTTTTCTTTTGCAGTACAATAAATATGATCATCTTGCGTAAGTCTGAGTATAACATGCAAAAATCCATCCGTATGTGTTACATAGTGAGAGTAAGTTATTTTGTTCAGAGTAACCAAGCTAAAATGAAATAATTTGAGTGTAGTTTGAATTTTAGAGCATTTTTACTGTACAAGATTTGGGCATTTGTGGTGTACAGAAATACGACAAACATTAAACTAATTTTCCATTAATGATTATAAATTTTATTCAAGATTATACGATCACTGATTTCAGTAAAAAATCGGTTCATATCAAGCTAACCTTTAAAACAATAGTATAGATTCATAGGTATATTTTTCTAGTAAGTATTTCTTTGAGAAACTAGACAGCAAAGTGTTCAATTGTGAAGAAATTTAAAATATTCTGATTTTTCCTCTCTGTTTTCAATTCATCTCTCTCAATCTCAAGCATACTCAATTATTCACAGTAAGGATAAAAACCTAATACCAACAGGCACAGGGTTACTTTCAAAGCAATAAACAAAATTTAAAAATATACTATGAGTTGAGAAGGAAAAATAAAAGTATTCAAAAAGGTAAACATTGGCTTTGGAAGAATAAATGGACCTTTCCTTTATTGCTTTTTCAAAACCAGTGGAAAATATTCCTCATGCACACAGTGGTTGTTTTGGTTGTTTTTTTTTTTTCCCTACTTCTCAACAAGGGATAATTTGTGAAGGGATAACTTAGTGTAGGAAAAACAAGGTGGATGAACTTTAGGTAACATTTTAATAGATATACCACCAAACTTCAGGAAGTCATTGGGGAGATAGATCGATAGAATGTATGTTATCACTAACATCAAAAAGAATAGATCTATCACAGAATAAAAAACCAAACTATTTAAAAATTTAAAGCATTATATATAGCATTTTTTATTCAAAGCCTTTTTTGAACAATTGTGTTTGCTTGCACACTTCTTTGACAATAGAAACTTTCCACAAACCTTACTCTTACGGTCAAAATATTACACGGGCTTATTAACTTCCATGTGTAACTGGATTAGGTATGCATTTTGGTTTTGCCTGAAATGCATATATGGTTACAAAACATCTTATTTTAAAGGAAGAGAGCAATACCATAGTCAACACGAAGCAACACAAAACTAAGAAAGTAAAATACATTTTTACTTTTATGCTTTATGTATTATATTAATGATTACCAAAATATAGCATTCACTACATAGCATTTATCTCTTCCTGCCTCAGTCAGTTTGAAAACAAATCGTAATTAATGATTATCCTTTCACTCATCTTCTCGGACTGTGTCTTTTGTTTGTTTCCAGTGTGTCCTTTGCTCTTATATTACAGATTAGCCTTTTTTCCTTCCTCAATGGAAGGAAATCTGTGGTTTTATGTGGAACTTGCTTGTTTAGTGCCAAAGTATAGTAGGCACTTTAATGACAAACAGACAGTACAGTGTTTCTGCTGAAGAGACTCATTGATTTTAATAGCATAGGGCCTGTAAAAGCCCTTAAAACTTGAGAATCGTTTGAAGCAAAATATGGCCTAATTTGCCTGGAAAAATGTAGGTGAGAGCAGTCAGTAAGAGGGAGGCAACACAAACCAGAATAATGTCAAAAAATCATTAAAATACGTTTATGGTCAGAATTAAAAAAAAAATCTCCCATGAAAAATTTCAAATTGGTAGCAAAAGACCTGCTTTGATATTTGTAAGAGCCCTGTTCTACCATAAAGTGATATGGCTTATATACGTATTTATGGCACCTACAACATCAGGTGCAGAAAAGCAATTGAAAGATTAGATACATAAATGAAATATATGCTTGAGTTCAAGTTCAGAATTATCTCTATCTTCACATCCATTGAAATCAATAGGTATTATTTACCTTTAATTTCCAAGGACTTCACGGGAAGCCTCTATCCAGGCCCCTGCTTAGAACTATAAGCATACGATGCTTTTTACGTATCTGACTACATAAAGCTCATTTATTTGATCTGATCCATAAATGAACACAAATCAACATAAATGTCATAAGAAATTTTCTCCAGATAAATCAAAGCATCATTTTTAGGAGTGAACATATATATATGATATATATATATTTAAATATATAATCTAATATATTGGCGAATGCAAGGATGTTTTGCCCACTTCTTTCAAACAGTTTTTGTTGTATATAATTTCACACACCTGAATAACTAGCTGTTTCTTCATGCAGCTCTAATAACAGCTCTTAACAAAGTTACAAGGACAGCTCACATGAAAAATTCAGATATCTAGAGAACCTTTAAAAAACATGAAAGCTTTGTTTCACTTGTTTCTTGACCAACAACCTTTTACCATTCTGATTATTTGCTGTACAATGGAGATGTTAGTAGTTACCCTCAGACTGTACCTTATCTTTTACTTAGGCAGTGCATTCACATTTCATGTCCTTTCACAGTGCAGTTCACTTGGAGACAAAAGCAAGAGGAATTTGTTTCAGTTGAGCTATTCCTTTTTAACAGACACTGTTCACTTGCAGAAGCTGCCAAAAGGGAAATCAAGGATTGAGATTAGTTTTTTTTTTTTTTTTTTTTTTAAGATTTGAAAGATCATTAAGGTCATGGGGATTTTTTTTTAATTTATTTGTCATTGATTAAAGTGTCCTTAAAGTATTTGCTAATTGATGGCTTGTCAACTATAGGAAAGCCTTGAAGTACACCTCTAATTATACTGTCTTCCAGGATATCATCATCGGATCTTAAATTTGTCCTGGTGGAAACTGCTTCCACGTTTTACGTTTGTCCAACAACTGCTACTGAATTTGTTTTGCTACAAGAACAATAAAAGACTATGTTAGTAATGTATTAGTTTAAGGTGGGACATTCGTAACTCATGGCTAATCTTTCATTTGCTTGAATGCTGCTCAAATGCATCATCATATATATGTGCATATATATACACAGATATGTGTATCCTGTATAATGCTGTATACAATGTGACATATGACTAGGAAATGTTTTATCCAAATATTTTTAAATGTGCATCTAAAAATGGCAAGGGCAAATATTTCTTCCAGAAATCTTTTCATACATGTTTTGCTGATATTCACCTAATGAGATTTTAACCCATTTAAAATTAGACACGGAATTTTTACTATATATTTTATATTATGAGGTACATAATGACTAAATTATTTAATACCAAAGGACTTCAAAAATGATGTCCTTGCTGTACAAAATATCCTGTTGAGTAGATGTGGACCTGGTCATTGATTCAAAGCCCCATTGTGAGGGAACTTATTTCATCAAGAACCTGTAGTGGTCCTTTGGGCTACCACTTTCCACTGCAGAAATGCTGGAAAGTATACAATAATTCTATCATTTTCTCTGTCCTATTTGCAGCTACAACACAAATCTCATCACAGAGGGACTGCTGGTACTCATGGAGTCCAAAGATCTAATCCTTTTTCTTGTCTCTCCAACACACGTCCTAGTCCCAGGTAAGTACAGAGTATGAAAACACTCTATACTACAACTCCAAAGATGGTGATACAGCAATTTCCAAATTATATTCTCTAGAGCTCCAAGAGGTAAGAACCTGTTACCAGGTTCTGGTAGCGTGGGCTATTCCCTTGGCTAAAAATATCTACAAAAGACATAAATTAAAGAAGAATTTTGATATTTTCTAGATTAAAACTTGCCACATACATGTACACTATTTTCAAAATGATTGAGCTGTAACAGGAGCAGAGCTAGCAAACTACTTAAAGGTCAAAGACACAACCCTGTTGAATCTGAATCAAGTTTTGTCAAGATAGGTTGGACTAACTACTCCTGTCCAATTTATGGTTACCAAACCTTTCTTTCAAGACTGAATCATTGTGAGCTTGTTTTGGATACATGTTGCTGTTTATTTCTGGACACTGGCCTGGGTAACGTACTCTGGGTGTCCCTACTTGGTCAGGGTTTGGACCAGATAGATTGCTCATACTATAATGATGATAGTACTTGAAAATATAAAAATTTTTAAAGACTCTTAGTAATCAATGCAGTATTTTTCCATAATTTCTTTAAGGTTTGGGACCAGGTAATACAAGATGGGTTTCAACAATGGAAAATAATACTATGTGACCTTTTTTTATGCTTCTGCCATACTGGGTTGTTGTTTTCTCTCCGACATAGGTCTGCACTGAACACTACTGTCAACATTTCCATTTAAAAAAAATACTACCAAAACTGGTTCAGAATGTCTAAGACCAACACAAGGGACAAAGCCACCTATGGGGGTCTTTACGCTAATGCTGGCATTGGGCCTAAGCCTTGATTCAAGTTCCCAGGCAACAGATCTATTAAAGCTATATTACTAAGGTTCACACTGCCCCTGAAAGCTTTATTAAATGATTATTTCACAGCATGGAGGGAAACGTACTGAAAATTAATATGCAGCATCAGCGAATCATAGTACATAGCTAAGATATCCTCTTTATGTAAAAAAAGTGGAGTAAGAAACTGTGAGTGAAGTTCCTCTTATTAACTTTACTTATCTATACTGACTTCTAGGGCTAAAGTCAATGGGGAGAAATGGGCTTTTCTAGAGTTAATTTCATCTTTTGTCTGTCTGAAGAGACCAGCGTGGGATAGGATGCATTGCAGCCTGGAAATGCCTCTCATCTTCTACAGACTACTGGGGGAGTTCAGCCATGTGCCCAGTGTGGAGGAAGTTAAAGAAAATGAGGCCTAGCTTACGTGAAAAGAGTAAGATTTGATTTATCCATTTCATCAATGGGGTTTTGAGAGGTATCTGGAGTGCATACTGGATTTATTCTATTAGACTATCATTTTTGTAAAAACAGTTTGAGACAACTAACGCTAAAGTGTCCACACATTTCATCAAAATAAATGTTCAGAAACTGTTAATTAGCTAAACTTATAAAGTGTTGCCATCACCAGAATATACATATTTTCTTCTGTAAAAGCACAATTATGTGCTTTATGAAGGTGACTTTTAAAGAACCTCTAAACAATCTAAAGATAAAATTTAATCTTAAAAAAACAAAAACTGTCATTTTACATTACTGCACTGCTAAGAAATATAATAATTTCTACTGCACAGATCTAAAGTTATGAGCAATGAAATAAATTGTCAGGTTCTCTTACTTACTGCAACTAATTTAGAAAGTGGGGGATAGGAAAAGCTTGGGCAAGCAGCTTCTATCCCTGTGAGCACCAGGTGGCAGTCCAGAGTTAACTGATAGGTCTTCATTTTAAAGTGGAATGGAATGGAATGGAATGGAATGGAATGGAATGGAATGGAATGGAATGGAATGGAAGTGAGGTGAATAGTCCAGTTTTAAGTGAGCTAGGTTCATCT
>PPHD01008073.1:6216-22199 GCA_002909625.1 Bambusicola thoracicus | reverse complement strand
CACATGGCAAAGCAATCAAATATAAAATATGGGCAGTTTTGAATTTCATTTTGCTTCAGTGTTTTGGACTGTTCCCTTCTGAGAATTCATTTGGTTAAATGCATACAGTTGTGTTAGTGTCGTGGCCATACTCAATCCACGATCAACACGTTGGTCCCTGCCTCTTCTTTATTTTTTTCTCTTTCTTCCATTTTTTTTTTCATTTTTCTTTTTCTTTCTTTTTTTTTTTTTAAGGATTTTTTCTTTTTTTTTCACTGCTAGTCATGTGGATAGGATTTTATTTGCCCACCAGCTTGTGAAGTAGGAATTTGCATTACAACTCATTGATTACCCCTGTAACTTCTCCAGACTTCTTATCAGCAGTCAAAAGCAAATCCAAGAAGTTAAGGGCCACTGAACGCACAAATGCCATTTTTGCACAGGGACTTGTGAAGAAACCAATAACAGCGGTGTTTCCCTAAATGAGAAAACCTTTTCCTCCACCAAAGTCTGTCCCCATACCAGCAGCACTGCTATAGTGCCCAGGTAACTAGCTGTTAAAAGCAAATGCTCAATATCAAGTAAATCAAAGAACATACTCAAGCCAAGACTGACAAATGTGTTATATGTGTTCTGCTAGAAGAAAGCTGCCAAAAAATATACCAAAATCCCACTTTGTATTCTAGTTGCAAGCAGTAGCTTGCTGGTTTCTCCTCAATGAAATGTCAATACACAGCCACAGAGCAGAGTGTAACGCTGTTCTGAAATTCAGCAGGTTAGTTCCCTGGCATGCATTCCCAATGAAAAGGTGCTTTAAATCCTATCAGCATCTTGCTCTTGAAAATAGAAATTTCAGCTTCTTAGCTGGCTGACAAAATAGAAACTGCATGTTTTCAAATCACGTTGAAGCACTGATGATTATTTTTTTTATTTTCTGAAAGTTGTAAAGAAATACTCCTGTTGAAAAAAATGTTTTCTTTCACTTTGTTCTCCTGACTTTTCTTCAAAATAGTTTGGTTATTGTAAGGAACCAGTAGCAGTTTTGAAAATTAAAACCTGTATTTTAGACTGTATTCCTGTAAAATTTTAATCCTTCTCAAAAATCAGTTAATATAAAAATCTGTACAAGGTTTTACTCATCACAAATAAAAAATTTTAAGTGGAAATTGTTTTCCCTAAGTTGTTTTGCTCACCATTCATGATAGAAGCAAAGAGGCATTTTGAACACTTGAAAATTTTTATGTTAAAAATCTCCTTTAATATAATGTTGTGCTTTGTACCAGTTCATTAAATGAATTTGAGGAACCAATTCAGTGAATCCATCAAAGAGTAATTTAACCGTGACTTAAGCATGACTTTACTCACAAATCCAACCCATTGCTGTGTCTAAATAAACACAAAGCTCAGCAGCACAGCTTTGGTATCCGTGCTTCTCTGAGCCATAGCTCTCACTAAAATATATTACTCCCTATATAAACGACAACAGCTAGAATTTTTTAACCTCAGTAAAAATGCAAAAACAAAGCAGAAATCTCTCTTCCAGTCCCTACTCTTGTTAGATTTATAGTCAAAAATACGATGTGTCTCTCAACAGGGGGAGGTCACGGAATGGTCTGAGCTAATATTGGAGCCTGTGAAAAAATGCATTGTTGTTTGGTTAACCAGTGTCACACAATTAGGCAGTGCTCAAAAATCAATTAGTCATACACTATAGCCAAAATGACATGTTTTCCTAACTCTGCTATATTTTATTGCATCTTGAAACCCCAATACTAGTTTTAACCAAGATGTTTCTAAGTCCTGTACGACTTTGAAATGATGCTTTCTTAGGGGGGGAAAAAAAAAAATAAGGCTTTTCCAATCTGGAAATGATAAGAGTTCCTAAAACATCCAGAACAGCTTTAGAACAATTACTTTTGTCTGCCCTGGTCTGTTTTTACAAAAGCTTTTAGGTCAGTTTATCTTTCTTTCTTTTCTTCTTTTTTTAATTTAGCTAAGATGCAGCTGTGAAAACTGGATTCTTCTTTTGAACTCCTGTATTTACGTTTGCTTCTGGCAGCCCCAAGGAAACGTGATTGTTTTAGAGCTTGCTGTAGAGTTTAAAAGACCTTAATATAGGGGGCCAAAAGTAACGTTATACAGTTCAGTGGATTTAGAGATCCCTATTGCCTATATTTCTGTCTGCAGTGATCAGGTGAAGCTAGGGTGTAATTGCAGTGTGGGTGTGTTGGTGATTTCTACTGATTAAGGCAGTTGATAATAAGATCAGTGACTGCAAGTGTTATGAGCTAGGTCTGACTTTCCCTGAGCTCAGGACCATTTGTGTGTGAATCAGCACTTCTCACTAGTCTTTAAAGAGAATGTATGAGGTTTTGGTAGATGAAATATTTATATAATTAATCTGTATTTTAAGATATGTGGGAGGCAACACTGTTTTGATCAAGATGTGTGAATATTCATGCTGGCCAGTGTTAAGGCAAAAAATGAGTTTTCTGGCATAAGTAATCCGGATTGCAGAGTTTCAGTTGCCACAAGGCACGCTGGTCACATAGGGTATGAAGGTTAGCCATCGTCATCCCTAGGTAAGATGTCACTGGACAGGAGGCTCTCACAACCTGCCTGCTAGGGGGACTGCAGTGCTCCTGTGGTTTGCTGTGTGCATTGTGAGTGAAGGTAGACTATTAAAAAACCTCAGTTAAAAGTCAAATTTTCAATCCTACTGCAAAAACTAGTCTCTATCCCAATTTAAAAAAGAGATAGTTTTAGTCTGCTTGTTAATGCAAATCACTGTTAATCTATTTAAGTGCTATCACATACCAAAATTAACTAACTTTGTTAATGAACTGAAAAGGCATCAGGTTTCCTTCTAACAAAAAGTTAGGCTCAGATCTTAATATTACACATGTAAGTAGTCCTACTATAATCAGTGGGACTACTCATCTAGCAGGAATGTCCCTTTGATATGCTGTTGAATCAAGATACAAAGTGATGTGTGGTTGGTGATAGGATATGTGTTCTAGCCAACACAGATGGTGTTATGGGCAAAATCCTATTGTATTTGGATCTCAGAAGCTTTGATCCTGCTTCAACTGTAGCAGATAATCAGCACTGTTTGGTTCCATACGCCCAGGTTCAGGGTCTACTCTGCTGCAAGGCACTGGGAAATGCTGCTGCTGAGTCTACAGCTGCTGCCTGAAGGAAAAGAGCCCCTAGGATGAATTATTCAAGCAGAGAAAGGTAGGAGTGTTGATGTAGAAAACAGCATGAAGATCAGTGTGTTTTCTGTACTGCTCAATTAACTAAATGACTATCTCAGTCAGCTTTGTCTACTGTTTTACTTCTAATAGGAAGAAATCACAAGCCAGGCTCTCTTTCCTCTTATTGTTTTCTCTTAAACTTGAGTGTACAAAAAATATCTGTTGGCCAAGAAAGACATAAAATCCTACTGTGTTGTATTCAACAGAAAGAGTCTGCTCACTAAATAGTCTGGCTTTTGTGCTCCTAATTGCAAGCAGTCCCAAGAGCAGAAGAATTCATGACGATGAGCTCTTTCTTAATTAATCCTAGGAGCTAATGAGAAAGTGATTATTAATCATGTCACCAACCAGGGAAAGGTGGTATGGCGCTTAAATATAATTGTTCTGTATGTTGATGTAGATCCAGTGAGTACTCCAAACCATTACATCAGGTAATTTCATTAGCTATGTGAATGAGAAGAGTTACTTTAGGTGAAATATCTGTACAATAGGTTTCTTTCTACTAGGGTTCAAAGTGCTTCTTTCTCTACATTTTGGTGTTGGGAGTGTGAAAAGAGCCTGATTGTGTCAGCGTCAAGTTTAAGTCTCCGTAGTACAGTGCCTGGCTCAGTAGACCTGACTGTAACCGAAGAGGAATGTGTGTGGGCCATGGACTGCTTTCATCAGCAATGCTTGCTGATCACTGTGGTGCATACAGTGGCAGGAGATCATAGTGTTGCTTTTAGGGATGTGTCGAGGAGCATTTGGGAGGTAACTATCCAGAACGTCATGGTCTGGTATGTGAGAAGGCAGAGAAGGCAGCTGACTTACTAACAGCCCTCTTTAGTACGAGGAAAAAAACAGATTTGTATATGGAAATAGCAGTACAGTAGTCTCTGCCTTGGAGAGGGAAGCGTGAAAGGCTTCAGACCTCTTTCTCCTTCTACTCTGAGCTTTCTGTGCCACTCTAAAAAGAGAAAGGACCACTTGAAAATGTCAGACAGCATTGATACACACAGCACAGCTTCACTGAGTACTTAACTCTACCTGTGAAGAGGGCTGCATGCAGCCAGCAGCAGTGAGTAGCACCACAACCCCTGCCCAGGAAGCAATGTTCTGGCCTGGACAGCCTCCTCAAAACATGCAGCTTCTTCACAAATGGTGACTGTGCAGATGTTAAAGGTATCCCAGACCTACTCCAGGGGTGGAGAGACTAAAACTTTGCTTTCTGGGTAGTATGCAAGAAGCCTGTTTGATCTCTTGTTTGTACATTATTTCCACTCATCCCCTTCCAGAGGAACTTGCTGTCCTGTTGAAAAGCATTCCCTCCTGGGATACAGCAAAGACCCTTGGTGGGTGTTCCTCTGCACACATGTTTCTAGATAGCAAGTTTGCCAAAAAGAAGTGCATGCTCCTTCCCCATTACTTCTATGCAGTAAACTGGGGGTTTTGACAGCTGTGCTGCACGTTTCTGTCATTTGCAGGAAAGATGAATTGACAGAACACAGAAGCGTCTATCCTGGACATACCACTTCTATAATCGGTACAGAACAGTCACCTTAAACTAGACATGAGACAGAGCTGGATGCTTGAGATTTAAATTTGCCCGTCCAATGGTGCTTGGGTCTTTGGTTCAGGCATAGCACAGTTTGACCTGAAGTGAGGATGCCTGAGGAGTATGTGCCCCTGCTCTGACCAAACTTTTCTTTCTTCGTCTATTTCAGTGGCTGGGAAGTGATCTGTAGTTTTTTCTGTTTTTTTTTTTTTTTCCTCCTCAATTGTTCTTGGTTTTTTTTTTCAGCACTTCCCTACAGGTTCTTGATATTTGCTCCCCTTCCAACACTGAAGGATCTTTTGAGTCCTCAGCAAGACATTCAGAAAACACTATGACATAATGTGTTGCTGATTTATCCTTGTTTCTCCTAATTTCATCTTATTTTTCTTATTAGTCTTTAATGTTTTACCCAACTCTCATCCTCTGTTTGGGGAGGCATTTTCGCCAGCTGATCTGGGACATAACAGAAAAGTTAGACTTTCTTTATATTCTTCCTTAATTTTTAGTTACTTAATTTCCCCTAAATGGACTTCCTGCGACAGTTCCAAATTATTTCTTTTTCTCCTGCAGTGTTTCCCTTCCGGACACCTAGAGATGCTAGCTTTACAATGCTGCAGATCACCCCTTTTCTCTTGCATTTTTTCCAAAATGGAACACACAGTTCTGATATATCCGCACATAAATCAGTCTCTCTACTTCATCATTTTGGTGTGCTTCTCTGAATTCCTTCCAATTTGTTCTCACTACTGTTGCTGAGCTGCCCAGAACTGAATCCAATATTAATATTCTATATACTGTATATAGTGCTTGTCAGGCAAAGATTAGGAGCTTCATGATGACTGATTATTTAAAACTCCCAATAACACCAGCAGTCATGGAGTCAGTGCCTGTTACTAGCCCAAATTTGAAAAATTCCACTCATCTACTTATCAAAGTATCAATTCTTGATTTTGATGGTTGAATGAAATATTAGCTTTTCTTATGCTTACTACAGGAAGGGTAAGCCAGTAGTCTTTGGCATCCAGCCATAATGTGTCTTGTATCAAAACAGCATTATGGTATTCGTAGGCTCCTAATGGAGCTGCCAGCCTAGGTTCAGTGTGAGCACTGCCTGTGAAGCTAGGTGAATAGACAAGAAAAGCTGACGGGAAAGCTGAGTTTCAATTCCTCCCTGGGACTGGCAGCTATGTCTGCCCTTTACTCCCCAGAAGAGACATCAGACATTTCACATAGTCTGAGGACCACAGTCATCTATAAGTCTGCATCAAGCAGCTTAAGACAAGGCCTTTCTTCTTCCAGGTTTGTGCTCATATCTGAGGAGCCACGGTGCTTCAGTCTGCATGTCTTCAGTTTGCATTAACTTAAGCATTTTGTAGGGGGTGGTGGGTACAAATAAAAAATAGAATCATAGAATCACCAAGGTTGGAAAAGACCCACAGGATCATCCAGCCCAACCATCCACCCATCACTAATAGTTAAAAATATTAACACTAGATGTTAGAACAAATAACCAACCAACCAGTTTTAAATATATTTATATTCTTTCCACTTCTGCAGAGATTTTAGTGACATAAATTTGTCCTACCCATAGGATTACTCAAATAAAGCTCTGATTCCGTCACATACTTCCCACAGTTAACCACATATTTTCACTAAGGAGTCAATATTTTCTAACATTTACTTGTTCCCTGGTCACCGGTAGAGATGAACAAGTTTTTCAGCCTTCATTTTGCTTAGAAGTTTCTCCTGCTGTCCTTCCCACAGATTTAGATTAGGTGCTATCATGCACTGTTAAATAACTGTTGCCACACAGCTTACTGAGCTGGTGAATCCAACTGTAGGATCGGTTACACTGACCCAGTGCTTGGCATCCCTGTGAAATGTATACCAAACACCTTCATGGAATAGGTGGAGCAGTTTGTGTAGCTGCAAAAGAATGATGATGGATATTTTCACAAACTCATGGTGGAGCCAAACATTAAAGTGGCAGAAGGCTATAAACTAGAAGTCTGTCCTGAGGTTCTGGTGGTGCTTGGAGATGCTTCCTGCAGTAGGGGAACAGGATAGTTCTGAAATAAGCCCAAAATCAAGCCTCTGTTCTGAAGGAAGTAATAAGTGATAAGGAGTTAGTTATGAGACTGAAGTTATGGGCTGCTAACAACATTCAAAGTCTTCTGGATTTAGCTTATGGGATTATAATGGGCTGAATATTAATGCCAATGTGTTTCCTGAAGAAAATATCTGTTCTATATATACTGATGAGGGAGCACTGCAGAACTGCCATGGAAAACCAATCCATACGGAGTGCTTTCCTACGGTTCTTAAAGCTAACGGAAACAGTCCAGTGTTTTAATTGTGAATAATCTATCACCCCTCTCTGAAAGGTTGCCTGGCTCTGCTAAGCTTATGAAAAGGAGTAAACCCACATGCTCCTAAACTTGCAGCTCTTGATGTGGAGGAAGAAATTCCCAGTTAACATCTAGTGTGTTTCCAACCATCGTTAATCATGATTCAGTCATTAATTCACGAGTTTAATGCCTTCTTCAGAGCATCTAGCAAGTTGATATGAATGTTGGAAGGTAACATGGGCTTTATGCAGCCTGCTGTAGGTTTGTTTTGTTTTGCTTTGTTTTTGAGATGAACGGTGTTGCCAGTACATTTCAGATTCACCAGTGGCAGAGAGAGAAATTGCTCATAGAACTTCTTCATTACTAGATTTCAAAGGAGATATCAACACTAACAGGACCTTTTCTACTCAATTCTAGTCCTGTGAGGGCTAAAAATTATTTTCCACAAGGAAATGAATATCCAAAGGAGTACCCAAAGAAAGGTTTGGGGCTTTAGTTTCAACCAAATTTTCCCACAGTTACACCGATGGCAATAATCTGTTCTTATCTATGATGCTGGCATTTTTCAGATGATTCAATGTGTAGACTGTCTAGACCAGCCAAGAGTTTTGGTATTTTCACGTAGTTTCTGCCAAAATGCTGCTGCTTACCTCCGTATGACATTTTTCAGGAAAGACAACATTTGAAAGTGTTGGCCTTTAAGTATAGACCAGGATATTAAAGAGAAATAGTGGCTAGAAAATGTATCAACAGCAGTGTGAAGAGATCTGCCTTCAGGATATTTTTTCTGTACATAGAGCATTAGTGTTCAGAATACTGTGCAATCCATGACTGAGAAACTCTCACCTCACTGGTTAGTTTTTGATGTCTCAATGAGGCATGAAGACAGCAAATCCCTTGGTGGTTACCAGCAGACATTGATTCATTTCATGGGTCTCAAGAGGGCAAAGACCAAGCTTAATAACCTGAGATGTGAACGTTTTGAGAAGTCTAATGTGGTGCTGGTCCTATTTGAGCTCCTGACGCTTACTCAGCTGAAAGTTGTTCACTTCATGAAAATTTCTAAGGCCAAAAATAACAGAATTCTGTTCCTCTTTGGAAATCCTTACTCCCTACCACATTCTTTTCCATTCAGGAATTCAAGATGGTAAGTCAAGGGCCCTATCTAACCTCTACTCCCTCTCTTTTTCCTCTTGATCCAACAGAAGTATGTCAGTGAAAGTGAATCATACATGCTGTGTTGAGGTAGTTTACTGTTTTTCTTTGTAGAAAAGGGTGATGCCATGAGCACTGTATCCGTATGTCCCACTCCTTGATTGGCTCCAGTTCTGGGTGCAGGACAATGGCTCTCTACTCCCCGTTGTCAGTAGTACACAATTTCTGGGTCACTGAGAATTGTGAACCCATGACCCCTACACAGAAACTAAGATGAGAGTTTTTATAGTTAATTTTTTTTTTCTAAATAATTGTTGGAGTTAACTGCAAGGTTTTAACAAGAGAAAGCTGGTAGGAGAAACACTAAAACCCAGGGAGTTCAATGGAATAGGGGCCTCATGAATCTGAGCTGTAACAGATTAATGTAAGATTGTCAAAGAGAATAGAAGTTTTTTGGTTTGAAAATCAGAAAATGGTCAGTATTTGATGTCTAAATTTGCTCCTACTCCTCACACCCTTTTTGTTTCGTTGCTTCAGAATGTATTTATAAACTGGACTGCTTTGCTACAGTGTTGAGGTGCAAGAAGGAATTAGGCAGACACATAGAAAATGTAAGGAAGATATAAAAGAGACAAAGATTTCTCTGAACAGTGACATTGGAAAGTGTTTAGGATTATGCCTATAGTGTTTTAATGAAATTTAGGGGCAGTGGAATGACTGACATTAAAGCAGACAGGAAAATATAATGCTCCTCCCATGGGAAGAAATGTAATTTCAGTGCCAAGGACAAACAAACAGTTGGGACAAGCAGTTGAAATAAAACTTAACTGAGTTTATTTTTCAAAGAAAATCATGGGTTTAGAAATGTTGAAAAGCTGCCTTCAGTTTTAGGTTTGACCTTGTTCTTGGCATATCCTTTTCCCACAAAAGCCTGTGGTACCCCATGGCTCATGGAGACTCATGGCCGCCCCTTGCCACCCCTTGTCCTAGAGAACTATAGGGCCACACGAGGGGCTGCCAGGCAGGGTTGCGCAGCACATCTCAGCAAGGCTCCCACGGTGTATTGCAGGCAACAGCCATCATATCAACTTGTAACGAAATGTTGTGGGCCTTCTGCACTTTGTCTTGTGTCTTCTGTGGAAAATTCCACTGGAAGTGATCCATTTTTGATGGAAATGGATGTTTATAATGTTGAAATAGACCCATTTTTGATAAGACAAAGTGTGGGTGTAGAGAGATGATCTGCTCAAAATATTTCAACTAACTCTACTTAGCAGAAGACTGACTCATCTAACTCAGTCTAAAAGCTATGGATTTACTATATTTGTTTTTAAATAGTTTCAGGGACTTAATCCCACTAATGAATGAGGAATAAAAATGAGTTTACTTTTATTTTTCATCCAAAACTAACAGGCAAACATAACTTTGAAAACTGTGAGTTATACTGCTGGACTGCTTTAATTTTTTTTATTACTATTACTTGGTTCCAAAACCGTGTGCTGCCAGTTAATTAAGTGACTTACATTGGAAGAACTCAGCATAGCATTTTAAATGCTTCAAGGTGATCAAATGTTCCAGGTTGATCCCTGTTAATTTTTTCAGTGTGTCTTGCTTTTCTGAAAAATCCACAAATGTTTTGGGTCCAAACAATGTTAATGCAGTTCTAATGATTATAATTTAATACAATTTGTAATGTATTTAAGAAAACAGTGCTTATCAACTTTTATGAGGCTTCAACTTCTCTGGAACAAAAGACCTTAAGCCACACCTGGAAATGAGTTTCCTAAATCTCTTGGATAACTCATAGAATCTTACTTTTTTGAGTGTATTTCCTGCAAGGCAGGCTGATGGTTATGCATACTGTATTAGAATTGAATGGCTGATCAGAGCAGGCACAGCTGCAGCAATGGCATATTAACTCCTCCCCGAAGACCCAAATACCTGATCACATCAGGCCACACAGTGCAGGGGTCATTTATCCTGCCTGGTGACTGACTGAGCAAATGATGTGAAATGATCCATCCCTGCAGCTCTGACCTCATGGTACTGTGAGGGCCCAAAAGGAGATGGAGTTCACTGGGACATCTCTTCCAAGTTTATTTCATATGTGGTGGAGTATAATGTTTTCTGTTTGGGATTTTATTATCTAATCTGTTCTTTAACATCCTATGTTAAAAACAAACACTTGTCATCTGTTTCCAGACACAGAAATAGTCCTAGATTCCCTCCACCTCTGTACAATGCATTTCAGTCACAAACAGTGTTTTTTCACTATCCCTGATGTCCTGTTTAGGATGAAGAACAGCTCTCTGTTTGGCCTGGGTAGGGTTATTTACAAGTGTTTATAAAATGCCTAGGACCAAGAAGGGAAGGGGAAGCATGGGGGGAAACAACCAAAGGGACTGAAGGTGGGAGAGGGCCACTAGCAGTTGTTTGTTTTATTTAAAATAAAAATCCATCCTGGTGCTGTTTAAAAAACAACAACAACAACAAAAACCGTATATTTTATTGCCTGCACTTGGGCCCAACATGGGCTATTTTGGCCAGAGGGCTGCAGTGAAAGGTAGGATTTCTTCACTGATAACATGCAGGGTCTTACTGCATGTACTGGCAGGACAAGACCTGTGAGGCCAGGCATTGCCCAGACATCCAGGGACAGGCACGTGGCTTTTGTAGTTCATTTGAATTTCCTTCTGTGAAATCTGTAGAATATCAGCCAGGTCTAGACAGTTCTGTGCCAGTTGTTGGTGTTGAAGAGATCCTGACACCTGCATGAAGATCTCTTGTAGGGTGTACGGCCCCTTCTCTCTTCCCCCAGTCTGCCATGATGGAGTAGGGTGGCAAGGAGACCAACTGAGCCTTGTGCCAGGGCCAGTCTCAGCCTAGCTGCCCGGCCATGGCTGTAACCCTTTGGCCAGACAGACCAGAGCCAGCCTGAAAGCCTGTATCTTTCTTTACTCACTTCTACACCATTAACATCCTCCCAGGCGAAAATGTCCACTTGAAACACTTCATCCTCCAAACTTTCTTGGCTTTCCTGCAGAAATGTGCACTTGCTTTTCACTTCAGAATGCGATCTGAAAATAAACACAGCTTCTAGGTCTGCTTAATCAAGAAATCCACTGCTGTTATTTATTTACACAGTTTTGGGGCCAGACCAATCATGAAACTCCCTGTTGTGTGTGGTTTTAAGGGGCCTTCCAGTCTTTCTGCAACATTTCTCTGTTCTTAGTTCTCTCTGCTTCCTCTGAACAAATGCTTTTTCAGAGACCTTACTGTCTTCATTTCACTTTCTAGGAAACAGCAGATGTGTTTATACAAGCTGGATTTTTCCCACCTTGTACTCTTTAGCCTCTTTAGGTGATAGAGAGGAAGAAAGAAGTGGGAGTTGAGGTGAAAGGTGAAATCCTGCCTGCTCCAGATATCTTTATCTTTAGATATGCTTTATCTGAGCTCTAGATAGAGCACAACTTCCAGACATGAAATAAGGAATCATAGAATTGTTAAGATTGGAAAATAACCTCTATAATCATCCAGTCTAACCATCACTCCTTCCCTCCCTGTCATTTGTAAGGGAACTGTTAGGTCACAGCTTGAACTGGTGATTGAGCAGCTGGTGAAGGGACATGGCTGGTGCAGGGAGCACAGGCAAATTGTTTGCAGCTGTGGTACCCACCTGACCAAGAGGAGTGGACCCAGTGTGGATCCACTCTGGGCTTGTGTAAGGGCTAGTCACTGAAGAAAGAGAATCTCTTGGACTTTGGCTGTGTGCTGAGATGGAGTGCTATGTAGCCAGAGAACAGCCTTTACTGAGTGGGTGAGTACATCTCTTCTGCACTTCAATCCAGACTATAAGGGAGTATAAGTGTTAGTCATAAGTTGTGGTTGAGCTGGTTTTCCAATGTACAGATCCTTTTTGCAATTTCTGTCTAGAAAATTTAGTCTACCTAATGTTCAGTGCCTTGCAAGATATTCTGGTTTCAGTGAGGCTGTAGTTTGCAGTCACACGCTCTTGAGCAAATCTAGTGTTTTGCAGACCCCACTCTGGAGCTGAGTCTGTGTGCCTCAGGCAAGGGCTCAGACCGGTGCCAGGCAGCAATTTATCAGGCTTAGTCACTTCACATAAAAATACAGTAACATCCAAATACCCTTTCTAGTTTTCAGCTCATTGTTGGGTAGGTTATTCTCCCCTTTCTGACAAAGCACAAGGATGCTTGCCTTGTTTCTGTTAGATTTTTCTTGAGTGCTGATATCTGCTAAACAGACCAGGAGGGTATTTTTGTTCAAAGTACAGTCCTGCCAACTCACTCTCGGTTGTGATGTCTTGCTGCCCCTATCTCACTGTTGCCTAGAAATGTGGGGGGGAGAGCATTTCTGTTTCTTTATTCCTATTATTCTGTTGAACAGAGAGCTTATGATCAAAGGTAGCACGTAGGCTCTAATGAGAAAAAATACAGCACTAATGTTGCCATGGAAATCTGCAGTAGTTCAAGAAGGACAAGCTGCAGCATGGACTGAGCTGCACCTGTTATAAACCTCCTACAGTCTGATCAAGGGCTTCTGGTAGGCTTCCAAATACTTACATTGGTCAAATGCACTTAGTATGCAAGACAAAGCAACAATGTCAAGAGTTTTGTGCGTGTGGTCTGACTGAGAAATGCTGTTTTCAGAGTTATTTAATTTGCAGAGTAGAAAAACGGATCGTGGGCCAGTGTGTTTTATTTTATAATTTACTACTCAGTAAGAAATAAAATACCTGTGGGACCCTAATTAGCATGTTGGGGCCCTAATTAGCATCACTTGGAGACTGCAGTGTGCAAGCCATGGAAGTAAAATACTTCCACTTCAGCACTGAGGAGAGGTTCCCATCCAAGAGATGCACCTGAGCTGTAGCTGGACACTCCTGAGACTATTCATGTTCTTGGTTCTCGTTTATTAAAAATACTCTTTGGAGAGTTTTAGTTTGGGCTTTTTGCGTCACGTGTTGAATCAACAAACCTTGCTTGATAAGCAAGCAGATTGATAAAATTCACATATTGTTTGGGTCTAATCCACTTCCACTGAGTTGTTGCAGCATCATAAATCTGCTCAGAGCATGCAAGTTCTGTGGTGTGCAAAGGCTGCCTTTAACCAAAAAAGAGAAAAGCTGGATTGTTCACTCCTGGTTAGTGGTCTTGGCAGATGCTCAAAGGAAGATGGATCGTAGCACTGATAAGGAAACTGAGTCTAAGGATGATAACATTTCCTTTGGCTGGAGTAGAAGTGCAGGGAATGTCAGTCCTGGTTATGCTACTGGTTGGAAATGTGTTGTCAGCAGCACCAAAATCAACATTTTATTTTTGGTTCTATGATTCTGAATTACTTTATGGATACTTCATTTCCAAATTTCCTTTCAGTGGTTTTGTGGTAACACTTCATTATTGCACCATAGCTGCAGTTGTGAACAGCACTGCAGGGACAGGAGGGAAAAAAAATAACCCACCAAAAAACGGAGACTAAAGAATTAAGGAAGCAAAAGAAATATTCCTGATGTTCCTGGAGCTCCTGCAGGATTGCAGCATCTCTGGGAGAGCTGGAAACAGCTCTGGTGCTCTCTGTTAGGCAGCTCCAGCCATTCCCTTGCCTTGGATCTGCCACTGACAGTATCAACCAGCAGCAACAATCTGTATCTGGCAGGAAGGCTGAGTGTGGGAATTCAGCATTTGTATGCAAGCAGAGTTGCTGCCAGGGCTAAAGAGTGAGGTGTGTTTGTCTTTGAAACGAGGAAACTCAAACAGTTCTAGATGTTCTATATGAGCACTTATGGATGCTCCCATAGGACCTGGTGTTGAAGTGTTAGCTCAGACACCATCTAAGAGTAGGAGTTCGTTCAACAGGCACAAAAAAGTATTTGTGCCTCCACAGTGGGGTGTTGTAGCCAGATGTAACACACAGTGAAACTGTTGGGCTACAATATACACTGGTGCTCAAAGCTTTGCCTTGCAGGTGCTGTAGGGTCCTGAGCCCTGCTGGTGCCTGAGTTGCACCCTCAGTAGCACTACAGGAAAAGTGTGGTACTGCTGAGCATGAAGGAGCAGGAAGTGAGAGGTGCCTTGAGCTGGAGTCTGTCCACAATGCTATGCAGAGTGTTGCTGCACTTGCACAAGTTGCCATGGTATTTTAATAACTGTGAGTGATTTAATGGCCTATCTGGAAAATGGCAGCACTGGTACAGTTCATGCCACAAGCATTATTGCCTTCAACTTTCTTGTGAGGCAGCTTTCTTTTGGAAATCAGTTATTTCGTGCCTTCTTTTATACTAACATAGTCACATGTGTTGTCAGATCTGTCTTCCTATGTTCCTGGGTTGCAAATTTTCTCTCTCCAGTTTGAGATATTCTTCACTGACAGCATGGGACCAGGGTAGGTGTGCTAAAAAGATATGTTCCTCTGCAGGACATATTTTTATCTCTCTTCTTGAACTTCTCATCAGAAAAATCCTTCTCTATCCTTCTCCTTTATCTGTCGTTTAGCTTTTGTGAAGCCAGAAGCATTGATTTCAATTCAGCAGGAGCATCTGTTCTGTTCAGCTTTCTGTGTATGGTGACATAGAAAAAGATGGCTGGCTCATATGGCCTTTGCAATTGCGTGTAGTAGGTCTTCAAAAGGTTCTGTCCCAGTGTCCAAAGCCCAGTTGATGCCTTCTGGTTATTGTGGTTTCTCTGATTTATTTCAAAACATTTATTCTTCAGGCTGGTACGGACTGTACTGGAGAATCCAGTTTCAAAATGGGGCTCTTGCAACTGTTATGTAGTTGTTTTGTAGACCTTTCCTCTAATTCTTCTTTCCTTTTTATAGGGTCTATTGAGACTTGGGAAACAATAAATAAAAATGCTGTTTGAGTTTATCTTAGGAGAATATAGGATGTTGGCTCAAGGAACTTTGTTGATTATCTTGGCTAGCCTTGGACACTTCCTTTGGTGTATCTATAATTGCTTTGAGAAACATGTTTGTAACGAGCTGGCTTCTAATACCATACATTTGACTACTTGATTTCGGATACATAGCTGAATTCTGCCCCCTGTCTTACTGGAATTGCCCCAGCATAACAAAAGTGTAATTTGTCCTACAGCTCTCAGGTATTTGATTTCTTCATTATAACTCACTTATTGCTTTCAGGGTATTTGTGTCTTGGATCAAATTTTAAACTTCTGGGAGAGGTAGTTAATAAGAGGGGGAGGGAGAAAAGGGAACTACACAATATATCTAATAACTATGTGACATCTAGTTTAAAAATACGTTGTTTTCTTTCAACAAATGGGGAAGAAAGCAATGCAGTCATATTTCCTCATTCCCCAGGATATTGGCGTGAGTCCTGGATCCACTGAAATGCGTAGGGAGATCTAATTAATTAACTTCAAATACCAGATTAACTCATTGTTTCAGTGTATCTCCATTTTAATGTGGATATAAAAAGAACTTGGATTAATGATCACAACTTTGCCCGGGTATTTGAGGGCTCTTACTTAGTAGTGACAGCTCTTTCTGCAATTTGATATCATCAGCATACAAAGTGACATCAAAGTCAGTGCCTAGAATTTATTACTGCTACTGCAGATGAAGCCTGCAGGCTTCAACCTTGGCCCTGTTAAGTCACTTGCAGTTTAATCACAGATTTCAGCAGCACCTAGATTTCATTCTAATACCGCTGTTGATAATCTGTTTAAAAAA